>CANYBF011937939.1:0-10109 GCA_948192965.1 Dalechampia spathulata
AATGATGATGTAATCCCATCTAAGTATGAAGCAATAAAGAGCAACTTTGCTTATGTTTGCGATGTGTATTCTGATGGCATTGTGCATAAGCATGAGCATTACATGAGCATTTTTGACATTAACGCATCTTGCATCGAAAATATTAACATTAACATAGATGGCAAGCCATGTCTCCTCCAGATTGCATCAGACTTGACCTCTGAAGAGAGAACAGAAATAATCAACACATTGAAAAAGCATATAAAAGCCTTTGCTCTAGGCTATGAAGACATGCTGGGTGTCGACAGATCCATCATAGAACATAGAATTCCTACCAAGCTGGGGTTCAAGCCAATCAAACAGAAGCTACGGCGCCTCCGACCAAAGTGGGCACAGAAAGTCAAGGAAGATGTCCAGAAGCAGTTGGATGCCAAATTCCTTGAGGTGGTTGACTATCCAGAATGGTTGGCCAATGTGGTACTAGTTCCCAAGAAAGATGGCAGGGTCAGAGTCTGTGTAGACTACAGGGATCTGAACAAGGCATGTCCAAAGGATGACTTTCCTTTGCCTCACATCGACGTACTAGTCGATAGCGTAGCCACTAGCGCTATGTATTCCTTTGCTAATGGATTCTCTGGATACAACTAAATCCTGATGGCAGTTACAGACAAGGTGAAGATAGCTTTCATTATAGAGTGGGGGACCTACTACTACAAGGTCATGCCCTTTGGCTTGAAAAATGCATATGCTACCTACCAACGAGCTGCGAGAACACTGTTGCATAATTTGATCCACAAAGAAGTCAAAGTCTATGTGGATGACATGATGGTGAAATCTCCTACCAGAGGAGAACATACAGCTGCTCTTGACAGATTTCTCACACGCGTCGAGAAATATGGACTCAGGCTGAATCCGAAGAAGTGCACTTTTGGGGTAACGTCCAGCAAGCTGTTGGGCCACATCGTCAGTCAAAGGGGTATCAAGGTGGATCCTGACAAAGCAAATTCAATCATTGAGATGCCTATTCCCAGAACTGAGATAGAAGTTAGAGGATTCCTGGGACAGCTCCAGTACATCAATAGATTCATCGCCAAGCTCACTACCATGTGTGAGCCTATCTTCAAGCTTTTGAGAAAGAACCAGCCTATGGTTTAGGATGAGAACTGTTAGTTTGCATTTGAGAGGGTAAAGCATTATCTCTCCAACCCACGGATTCTGTAACCACCTCGGCCGGGAAAACCACTATTACTCTATCTAGCCTTAGAGGAAGAATCAATGGGTACTATGATGGCTCAGGAGAATGATGCCAGAGTTGAGCATGTTGTTTACTACTTGAGTAAGAAGCTGCTGCCAACCAAGTGCAAATACAGTACTGTTGAGAAGCTATGCATGGCTATGGTCTAGGTTACCAAGAAACTCAGGCATTATTTCCAGTCGTACTAAATATAGGCAATCTCCAAGGTTGACCCTATGAAGTATTTGTATGCTGCTCCTTCACTAGTAGGAAAACTCTCCAGGTGGCTGATCCTGTTGTCAGAGTTTGATGTGCAGTTGTCACTACTAAGGTGATTAAAGGCAGAGCAATTGTCAAGTTCTTAGCATCTAAGCCGATGGATGATTCTGAAACTTTTGAACTGGAATTCCCAGATGAGCACTTGAGGGCAGTTGATGTCCAGAAATGGCAGTTACACTTTTACAGCGTAGTCAACAAAAGGGGTGCAGGTGTAGGAGTTGTGCTAATCACTCCTGAAGGAGAGTTAATAATGCTTTCAAAGTGGCTGAGCTTCTCAGTCACCAACAATATGGCTGAGTATGAAGCATGTCTCTTCGGGCTAGAAGCATTGCTAATGGTTGGTGCCCGAGATGTACAGATATTTAGTGATTTGATGCTTGTCATTCACCAATCCACAGCCGAGTGGGAAGTCAAAGAGGAAAGGCTCAAGACTTATGCTGAATACATGAAGCTCATGGTCCGTAATTTCAGCTCCTGTCAATTTATTCACATGCTGCATGAGGAGAATCAGATGGCCAATGCTTTGGCTACACTGGCTTCAGTTTATGAGCAACCGCAGAGTCAAGCTCAACCTGTGATTATTGAGCAGTCAAGGACCCCATGCTATTTTGGGGAATGGGTTATGACGCTAGACCCATCAAAAGAAATCCCATGGTACACAGATATCATGAACTTTCTGAAAACTAGAGCTTACCCAGAAGAAGGCAACAGAACTGATAAGCTAGCTCTATACAGATTAGCAGCCAACTTCACCTGGCACCAAGGTGTTCTTTATAGAAGAACAACAAATGGTCTACAGCTTCGATGCATATCGGGGAAAGAGATCGAGTCTGTTATGGAGATGGTACATGCTGGTGTATGCGGGCCCTATATGAATGGATTCGTACTCTACAAGAAAATCCTACGTCAAGGGTATTTCTGGCTTACTATAGAAATAGACTGCATATAGTTTGTCCAAAAATGCCATGAATGCCAGATTCATGGAGACTTGAGTCATCTACCGCCAGTTGAATTGCAAAATTTGACAACGCCTTGGCCATTCTCAGCGTGGGGAATTGACATCATGGGTGAGATTCATCCTAATACATCTAATGGACATCGGTACATACTGGTAGCCATTGATTACTTCTCTAAATGGGTAGAGGCTGAATCCTATGGTAAACTGGGGGCAAGGCAGGTTGCCAAGTTTATCGAGAAGAATCTTATATGCTAATATGGGGTACCACATCATCTGGTGTCAGATAACGGGGTACACTTCCAAGCCCAAGTTGCAGACTTGCTGGAAAAATATGGAATTGAGCACCATCGATCCTCTCCATATCGCCCTTAAGCTAATAGGGCGGTCGAAGTGGCTAACAAGACAATTAAGTGCATCTTGGCCAAAATGGTACAAACCTACAGAGATTGGCATGAGGTTACAGAACCACTGTAAGGAGTCCGACGGGTGCCACCCCTTATTCTCTGGTTTACGAGACAGAAGCCGTATTGCCAATCGAAGTGGAACTAAAATCACTTTGGGTCATTCTGGAATCTCAATTGCCAGAAGCTGAATGGAAAAGGGCTAGGTATGAGCAACTGGTCACTATTGATGAGAAACGGCTGAAGTCTCTCTATCATCTACAGCTTTACAAGAAGTGCATGGCCAATGCATTCAACAAGAAGTTCAAACCTGTAGCCATACAAGAAGGCGATCTAGTCCTAAAGTAGGTTAGACTGGCTATTCGCAATCCTCGCAGAAAGTTCAGGCCCAACTGGGAAGGATCATTCCTAATTAAAAAGATCCTTTCTAAAGGTGCTATTCGCATCTCAGATTTGGAGGGTAACGAATTCTCAGAACTTGTCAACCTTGATCGGCTGAAGAAATACTTTGTCTAAAGCAGAGGGTAAAAGAAAAAGTGAAAACAAAAAGGAAAAGCCTGGTGAGTTGAAAACCTGCATAGGCGGCTCATGCAAAAATTAAGGCAAATGTAGAATATTCGCTTGATGAGTTGAAAATCCACCTGGACAACTCATGCAAAAGTTAGAGCTCTTAAGAAGCAAAAAGGAGAGCGTTAAAATAGTTGATCAGAAAATCTCGCGCGAGGCTGGTCAATAACAGAGGTTGAATCTGATGCACATCTGGAACTTTTGTGTTGGTTTTAACATTTTCATGTAAATGTTTTAATCTCATTAATGCAAATGGAACGCATGTTCATAAATTTAGCCTCAGGTAATACTAATTGCAAACATAAAGCATTATCATCCTTTATTACTTGTTGTTGCTTAACAATGTCTTATAAGTACAGGATTCAGGCTTGGCGCAGCACCCATAGCTTGTACTCATCATCAATGGCAGGTCCAGCTCCAGGAATCTCCACCAGCGCTATCCGACGGAGAGGCCAAGTCCTCTCCGCATGCTCCATGAAGCAAGGAACTAGCCTACCTCCCTCAAACTCCGTCAGTCGAGGTATAGTCTGCCGCTAGCCATACTAATGACAGATCCTAGCAGGACTGTAGTGCGTGCAACGCCTGAATCCCAGCAGTAGGATGCAATCTATCTAAGTCATCACAGTCACATGCTGTATGCGCCACCAGGGGCAGCTCCATCTGATCTCGCTCTCAGGTCGAGTCCCCATCCATTCAATCCAGCCTTGGAATGACATTATCCTTGCCTCACCAAAGGCATAGCCCCTCCGCATGTGGCTATGAGGGAGGTATCTTTGCAGGTCCCCTGCTGGCGGCGCTAGGATGCCAAGTTTCTCCTGAAGCCAAATCTGTAATAAAAGAAAATAAAAAAAATAAAGCTCGTTTAGTTGAAAACCTTGCAAAAGGCTGCTCAGGCAAAAGTTATAGTGACCCGCTGAGTTGAAAACCTAAAAGAGGCAGTTCAGGCAAAAATTAGGGTCTAAAAGCAAAACAAAAACCCGATGAGCCGAAAACCTTACAAAAGGCGACTCATGCAAAAGTTAGGTCAAAAATGAAAATTTTCTAAGTTGAAAACCTGCAGAGGCGGCTTAGAATTTTCACCTGTAGTAAAAGCAGACTACCACTGAAGCGCTCAGACTGTCCACGCTTCACTTTGTCCAAACTAATGATTGTCTCTGCTACGATCATAAGGAAAGGGGTCCAACCCTCCATAATCTGGTCTATCACAGGCCCAATCAGCAAATCTCCGATGACCAGATGGATCGATGAACAGGAACTGTGCCAACAGTCCAAATCCAGCTACCCTCAGCCATGATGAGTCTTCTATAGATTTCTGACTGCATAGTTAGAAAAGGGCAATGAGATCTATAGAACCATCTGTAGTTAAAAGAGATCCCACCTCCAGTGGATTAATGTCAAAAGCCTTGACCAGATATGAGAACACATCTCTAACAGGCACCGGCACTGTCAGCATCATCGTCATGCTACAGGTAACTCCGAGGATGGCAGCAAACTCCTCATACATTGGACATAACTCTACATGCCTAAACCAGAATGCGTGAACCTCCTGATCCCAGAACTATATAGCAGCGTGTAGAAAAGTGTGATTAATTGAGACTTGCTGAAAGGTTCTCAAATATTGAAGTCTGATCTCGCCTAGTCAACTCTACTCATTATTTCCCCAACGGCGGGAAAGAGCGCGAAAGGCAGACAATGATTGTTGAGTCATTGTATATCTAATTTCTGTAAAGAAAAGTATATGAGTTATGTTTTACCAATAAACCAAAATGCATGGTGTATTTATAAGCAACAAGCAACATTGGATTCCACTAATAAATCCAAAAGTTACATAGTTCAAGCTTTTGACTGTTCACACAGCTAGTACACAACAGCCCTGGCGTACTAGGCATGCAATTGCCAGTCTGTAACACATTATTCTTCTTTATACAGAGTTACAGAATTCTGACATCATGCATATGAGGGTTTGATGCCGCATCACCTCTATGCATCATCCTCCCCGAAGTGATCATCCTCAGGACTGGGACTGTCCATAACATCAATGTTGTAGCGCTCTAGAAGTGCCGTCAGCCGTGCAATCTCTCGATCCCTCTCCTCTGTCATCCGAGCGAAGCGATCATGCTCCTCTCGCTCCTCTTTCCTGCTAGATTGCAAGCATAGACATATAGGTATATAAGTCATGCATTCATTCATTTCCATGCATCTCGGCGCACCTGTAAGATCGAAACATATGTCAGGCCACTGAAGTCAAAGACACATCAAAACACGTATACTCACATGGGTCATGTTTGGAGGATCAAACTCAATCTCGCTCCTTGCTGGCACCAGAAAGGAAGTCTCATAATGACGCCTAGCTGCATCATAGGTAAAGATCAGGGGGCTCTGTGGCCATATTAGCCTACCCTCTATAAAGTCCGCAGGACGTCCATACCCTGGTGGCACCTCCAGAGTAGCTGACATTGTTACCGTTGGAACCGCATCAGCTCCAAAAGTGCGAGATCTTTTCGAGGCACCACTGCCTCGAGAACTGCCGACAGCCGGTGAACCCCAATGTCCACCTCTGCCTTACGGAATATCAGGTCTAACTCCAGACCTGCCAGCTTTATCATGTTGACCCCGATACGTAGAGAGTTCCATATGCCCCAGCAATCTCAGTTGGATGAAGATCAGATAGTCCACTGGCGACTCTGATAAACGCTCCCGCCCGGGCATACCAGTCAACCCAGTAATCACCTCTGGGTCTATATCAGTACATAAAGCCCAAAACATCACACACGGTGGGGGAGTAGGCTCTACGCAACTCTCAGGCCCTAACTGCCAATCTATCACACGCTCTCCAAGATAGAAGAGTCTACCTTCAGGACTCTCCAACAACAGCATTAAACTGGACAAGTATCTCGGCCTCAGATGCATATTGTCCCAGGGATAGGGACACACCTATTCTAAGAACAACCAGCAAATAAGAACCTGCTCAGGTATTTCTTAAACCAATTCAATACAGTTTAATGCTGATTAAATTGTTTCTTCTTACCTGATCCCAGGTTAAGTTGTTGAGATGCTCCCTCAGCTCGTCCATCGTGTAGTCCAGTCTTCGACGTGGTGTGCTCCACACTTGCAGGCGAGGGAAACTAAGCGATAGTCCCTGTGGGACCTGAGGCTCTGGCAATAGCCCGAATTCATATGCCATGACCTGTAAAGTCAACACACACAATCAATAAAACTCAAGCATACGCTACAATGACAAAATCAACAGAATTCTACCTACCTCTATGACCTGCCAATAGCCAATGAAACGGTCTCTGCAATATTGGCTACAAAAATCCAAGCTCTGCATCAAGTGGGCTAGACCGGCACTGCCCCAGTCATATTGCCCGATAGCATCCAGATCGTGAAGGGCCCATAATACAAACATGTGAATGCTGTTCCTGGCATCATTAAATAAGGTACACCCCAGTGTATACAACAGAAAGCTGCGAGTGTATTATTCTACAGAGATGGTTCTACCCAGTCTCTCTGCTAGAACTGCCTCCCGAAGGCAGTCATATGAAATACTGTGCCCACCTCTCACATTAAGGGACACGCCCAGCAGAGTAAAAATGGCATTGTATGCCCAACGCAGAAATGTCAGCTTGGCATCAAATGAAAGAGGCAGCCCAGTGCACTCTAGCCCAGTAATCTCGGCAAAGATACTCGGGGTGATAGCAATCTCACCCACAGGTAGATGAAAAGTGTGAGTGGAGTCCATCCACCGCTCGATCATGGTAGTAATAACAAACCTATTACTCCTCTGTTCTACATCGACAAAGCAAGAAATGTACGGACCAAAACAGCTCTGGTCTACTCTAGCGCGTATTTCCTGAGGTAATAGGGGATACCATTCACTGATTCCCCGGATACTGCCAGTTCCAACAACGGTTTGCTCCCTCTGTAAATCACAGAACTCAGGTCAGTTTCAAATTAACTTACAGAATGGATACAGAGGCTTTGAGCTCTTCCTCTCTACCCTCAATGCCCTTATTCATGCCTAAAATGCATAATCTCTCAAAAAACGGTCAAAAAATGCATGTTTCGGCCCATTTTTCACTGCCATGTGTGCCATACATGAGTCATGTGTGCTACACATGTTGCCATGTGTGCCACACATGAGCCATGTGTGCCACACATGAGCCATGTGCGCCACACATGGCAAAACCCGCTCCAAAAATGTCATTTTTCACAAAACTGACTCGACAACCACTCACTTACCTAAGCCTAACATCTGCCTAACATAAAATTCTAGCCAAACATAAACCTAAACGCATTAAAACAGCCTAAAACTCAATTTTTGAAAAATCAAAAAAATCAAAAAACCGAGCTGAGTCACTGAAAACTCACCTTCTCGGGAAGATCTTAGGACCGATGGGAGTCTATGGCAAAGGTTTCTGCAATTGGATCACCAAAACGAGCCCCAAAATAGCTATGATGGGTCATGTGCTCAGTTAGAGCGTAGCTCAGGATGGATTCAGGGTCTCGGGGGGTCGATTGCATCCTAATTCCTGCCATTTTCACTAAAATACTGAATTTTCGACTTGGGAGTTGAGAGAAAATTGGGTTTTAGGAAGGGAATGTAGTGATTTTATAATTGAAAGCCTGGATATATAAAAATTCTAAGTGATGTGCGCCACACATCATGGAACGTGCACCGTATATTGAAATTTTTGATAATGCGTGCCTACCACTATGCATGCATGCAAATGTGTGCCATCCCCCCCCCCCCCCACTAAAATGCACATGAAGAATTAGGCCTCTGGCAAAAATTTCAAAATTTTTCGAGGTCGTTTGCTCCGTCAAACTCAATTTTCATGAGCTGCAGCATGTGAAAAATCTAGAAATTTAGTCAGAATGCAGCAGACTGATACTTAAAAATTTAGGTATTTTTTCTGGACTATTTCAATACCAATTTCACTGACAAATTGTTTTCCTATGTCTGGCAAAGATAGGAAATTGATCCAGTAGATGATCAAAAGTGGTCAAGCCTTTGACTTCTGGTCAAGTCATTGACTAGACAGTGTTGCATTCCAACAGAGGGTCCCAAATGCAGACTTTGGAGGCGGACAACACTTATTTGATGGCGTGAGAACAAGATCTGACGGTTGATCACCCAGACCCAGCAGAAGGTCATCTTTGGTTCCGCTGTAAAACCGCCCGATCCAGCAGAGATCACAGAGTCAAGCCCTTGACATCAAAACCTAACGCATAGGCATCTGAATGCTGACTTCAGATGAATTACTCGCAAGGAAGCCATCGGTCTCGCGGTGACCACCGACCAGCCCTGATCAAAGTAGCCTGGATGTCGGGCCCCCAGCAATGAAGCTGGGATACTTATATTGGTCAAAACCATCGACCAGAAGTGTCAGAGACCCAACAAAGGATCCTGAAAGCCGTTTCAAAGATATTTGACATTTATATGATGGCGGGAGAATAAACCCAGCAGACGATCGACCAGGTCCCGCAGTTGACCACATGATCCAGCAGTGATCACAGAGCCAAGCCTTTTGTTCCTAAACCCTATCGCATAGGCATCTAGATGCCAGCTCCAAATGATTAACTCGCGGCGTTGCCATCTAGCCATTGGCAGCACCGGGCTCCCATTGGCAGGATTGAGAATATCAAATCAGCATTGATCCTCTAGCCCAAGCACCGAGCTCTCAGTGATAGAATTAGGATCTAAGCCTCAACGCGAGCATCTCTAACAGTCAGGTACGCTTCCTACTCCTTATGAAAAGTCATGTTATGATCAGATCGCATTTTGACGACTTATGTACGTGTCGCCTCAAAACGATTCTGATCAGGGGGCAAACTGTTGACCCTGACTTTTCACCATCATATAATTTTGGATCTTTGTTGATTCGGCTAGGATTTAGTCCCCGGTATCGATCCTAATTATACATATAGGCCCATGTGTCTTACTCTGTGTGTTCTGGTATATAGAACATTTCAGAACTGGTGGGGCCCACCATGGCGCCTGGCAGGACCCGCCACTTATTCTGAGTGTTCTGTACGTACAGAACACCCTTCCTTATTGCCTACGTAAGGCAAATCATTTGAAATGCAAAACATTCCATTTTTGGCCCTGGGTACTATTCATCATGAATAGTACATAGGTAGGGCCCACCTAGCAAAAGCGGGGTCCGCAGCCCCCAATAACCTATTCTGTGTATTTTATACTTACAGAATACATTTTCCAGTTGCCTTACGCAAGGCACAGCGCTTGACATTGCAAATGCCACCTTCTGGGCCCACTATGTTATGGGGCCCACCTAGCAATAGCGGGGCCCGCTGCCTCTATTGACTTATTCTGTGTATTCGGTACTTACAGAATACATTTTCCAATTGCCTTACGCAAGGCACAACGCTCGGCATCGTAAATGCCATCTTCTGGGCCCACTACTCTATTGGGCCCACCTAGGACAATAATGGGGCCTATAGCTTCCACTAGTCTATTCTGTGTATTCTGTACTTACAGAATACATTTCACACCTTCCGACGTGTGGTAGGATACACAGAATGCAACATATTGCATTTTGAATCTAGGTCACTATTCACTATGAATAATACGCAAGCGGGGCCCGCTTTCCCCAATTAGCCTATTTCATGTATTCTGTACTTACAGAATACATTCAACTACTGCCTTATACAAGGCATACCCCGTGGC
>CANYBF011938129.1:0-16828 GCA_948192965.1 Dalechampia spathulata
ACTAGATGAGCCGGGTGGCGACTCCACGTTATTTTCTCGACGCGATCTGTCTAGTTCCTGTAGTAACTCAGGGGTCAATACTCGCGAGAGCAAGCACCACGGCATTTCACGCCGAACAGCGTGCAGCGCTCCCACGTCCGGGATGCGCTACTCTCACAGTTACCTATTGGTCATAATTGTTTATAAAATATTAACTTGAAAGAACTAAAAAGTAAGGCCATGTTTATTGTTAAAGGCTTTAAATTGTGTTAAAGGAATGATAGACTATGAATAAAACCTCATTACTAAGGCTTTTGAAGATTATTAATTCTCATTGGCCTTTTCAAAGTTGGCTTAGAAGGAGAAAGAGAAAGTTATTATGGGTATAAAGTTGGTCCAAGAGTTAGAGTAATAATTTAAGAGTTTTATTAAGAAGGTGTCTACTTTAAAAGGAAAAGTGGTTGTTGTAAATAAAAGAATTGAAGAAGTAAAGGAACACAGCTGTGCAATTAAGGAGTTGATTAATATACAATTAAGGCCTTTGGAGGAATAAGTCCCTTTTTTATTTGAAGTGTATAATAAGTTCCTTTTATTTTAATTGGAAAACCTTGTTCCAAAATCTAGTTCCTTTGGTTTAAAATTAGGTTTTCAAAGGATAAGTAATATAGTTGCTCGATAGTTCAGTTTTTTGCAATGGAGATAAAAGGAAGCTCTTATCAACTTTATTGTAGCAGTTGCTTGGTGTAATATGCTTTTATGGAATGACTAATGAATCCTATATCATATAGAATATATTAAGTACCATACAAGAGATGTGTAAATTTATTTTAGAAAAACTTGATAGAATATAGTTCCCTTATAACTTCAAAAAATATTTATGTTACATGCATCTCCAATAAACAAAACATGTTCAATACACATATGTATGACACTATACGCATTTATGCCACAATGGCATGCCATTGTTGTAACTGCTTATATTCATATCATTTATAAAATAAATAAGTTAATAGGATAAATCATTGTCTAATAATAACATATAAGGTTTACATATTATTTACATACACATAAATGCATACAACCAATAGCTTTATATTGCTTCCTTTATATTTTTTATATACATATGATAAGTACACACATAATAAATAACCTACTAGAATATATTGAGTCTTATGCTTTTGAACTACAAAATATCACTTGATGATGATTGATTATCTTTATATCCTAGTGATGTTAACCTATGTTCATTAAATAACAAACATTAAGTATAAAACTCAATGGTGCTAAACACTCAAATATAATGAAAATAATCGTAATAAATAACTTAAACACTTGAAGTAATGTCAAATTATCAACCATAACCAAGAATAATTAAAGTTTATTCTAAAATATATCATATTGAATACAATGTAATAATCATATTTCCATGACATATATCATCAGATATCATACACTTATGCTCCTTTCTTGCATTATAAGTTCAAGCAATTATGCTTGCATCATAACATAATAATTTGTTAACTCATAATACAATTAACATAGTGTTATCAGTTGTATGTTGTAATCTAATTAGTACAATGCTAGTAATCCATGTTTCATCACATTTATCTCCTGGAATCATTGATAGGGAATTAACACCTCTTATCTTTTGATCATATACTTAATAGGAGCATAGTACAATTTATTGGAATCATGGATAGAGAATTAACACTATCTTTCAAAAACATACTTTATAGGGCATAGTTTAACCTATTAGAATCACTGATAGGGAATTAATACCTTTTGTCTCATAATCATTTGGTAGGGTATGATATGTTCTACTATATCTCAATCATCATGCTTGTCTTAGTATCCCTCCTTGTTGCTATATACTACATGATTCAATGCATAAATAACTCAATATTAATAGCATGATGCATGATTGAATAAATACTATATCATATCTCAATTGTGTCAATTCATATGTATTCATCGATTATAGCCATCAATTAATCCAATCCAAATATAAATTTGTATCACCTTTACATGCCATTGTACTTAGAATATGGAGCATTACTTTAAGGGATTCAAGTTTCCTCATATCTATCATTATAGATGCTTGAATCCTAAACGCAATTATGTGATAATATATTTTTTAATCATCATTGATTATAGATATATGAGTAAATAATTATAAATTTTCCAATAAGAAGCATCGACTTATATTGTTATATCAAAACAACATGCTCAGTAGGTGTTCATAACTTTCCATAATTATAAGTAATTAATCTACCAAATAATTATCATTTCTATCATAATAAAAAATCATATTTTTAGATAAATCACCAAATAATTGATAAATAACAATTTAACCATTACTCAATAACATATTCACCTTTAATTAGACTTTCCATTTACCTATCAACCTTATTTTATAATTCAATGGTTATTGAGCACAACCTCAATTTATGCCAATTACTTATAGATTCAATATCATACTCCCCATAATTATAGTCTCATAAACATAGCTTATTTAGTAGTAGATGTCATGAAGTATGCAATCATTATTCTATTTCATATGTTTCCATTATTGATTTACTTGCATTCATATTATTGTACCAACGGTTAAAAAACATAGACATGTGTTTCTTTTCCTTATTTATTAATAGAATAGAAGTAAGGATCCTTCTTTTCTCTATGCATTTTAAAACATATTTATCACATTATATAAATCAAATAAACCATATGATTTTAACAATCTATATTTTATTGTAACTTGTCGTAATCATTCAGATAATATAACATTTAATAACATTTATAGATATTACCATTTATATAATTTCTACATGATTTTACATTTAAGTGTAATCCATTTACATATATTTTTGGTATGTTAATTCTCTTAAACACATGATATTATTTAACATTATTCAATTATTTCTAGGTTATTCTCACTAAACATCCTTAAGATTCCATCATGATAACATAAGTCCCTCATTGTTCAAAATTATACATAGATAAATGGTATTTGTGTAAATATCTTGTATTTCATATGGTCAATTCCATTGGTATATCTTATGTATATAGTTTATTGCTACTTTAAATAGTTATATGAATACTAATAAAATCTTTATACCAAAGTGTAAATCTTTATTTAAGTATGACAATATAACTGTATGCATTTGTTTATAAGCCTTGGCCTCATTTTAAGCATATCATATAACTTTTACATATTAATGATTTTTTTTCACTCATATTATTTACAAAATCTGTATACATATAAGGTTTAGTGGGTTATATATCTTTCCTTAAAAAATTAAAATCATTTGGTTATACAAATTAAATAAAACTTTATCTTTGATGCATTTAGTCAATTTTAAGAAGACTCATGCATATAAGGATATATAATTTGGTTAATTTTTGGTCCTTATTAAGTCTTTGATGGTTGTCCATGTTTCCATAGAATTACTAGACATATATGAACCCTATATACACATTGTCAACCAAAGAAACTTATTAAAAAATCTAATTTCATTCATTATTTTTAGAAGTTAATTAAATATCATTATTATTTAGATCAATTATAAGGAATCATGTAGGTACATTGCACTCCAATTGAGTTATTTAATGGTAAGTCTAATTTAGTTATGTTTTTTTAGTCATCCCATTATTTTATGACACCAACTTTTTCTAGGATGATTTCTTTTCGCTACTTTGGTTGTCTAATTATAAACTTATTCAATAAATAACATTATATAACACATTTAATTCATAGGTAATAAGGTTATAACATTTATATTACCTCCTTATTAATTCATAAGCCTTAAAATTTTATGCCTTAATTGATACAACTATTCTGGAATCCTATCAACTTTCTATATTAACAATTCAACAAACAATTTTGTATAAAGTAATACAACCATATTACATATATACACATTTTCATTGAATAACTCCATTTATTATTGTTAGGTTTCAGATGTCATTAAGTAGTAGAATTATTTAAAATTATTCAACTAAAATAGAAAATCAATCACAGATCTTTTCATCAAATAATCATGAAAACATTCAAGAAGAAGAGTCATAGTATGAAGTTTGCATGTAATACTTCTATCATTTATAGATATTATTATTTCTTGATCTTTATCATTTATGATTGTAGCAAATCATAAAACCCCTAAGTGCAGAAGGTCTCTAAAATCTCCATACCAAATCTAAGAAATAATATGCAAACCTTTTGTAAAATCACATATACAATGAACTATAAAGTGTAAATGAATAAAAAGAGAGTGACCTTTAGACTATTTTAAAGATTCTTAACATTCTTTTATTTACAAATGTTTTAGCTATTTTGAATAACATTCTTCATGACTTATCACATAATCTTGAAATAATATCTCATATTATTGAAACATTCATATTTAATTTATTTCCTTATTTGTAAATGTATGACCTTTTAGATTCTTAACATGTTGATAACATACCAGAAATATTATTAAATCTCATTTAATAATATATTTGTATGTAAGTCAAGAATGACGTTTTGTCATACTTCATGACTACCCAAATGCTAAAAGATAAAAAAATCTAACTACAACCCTTTCCATATTAAGCACTGCTATAATAAACTCCTTTCATCAAACTTTATCTTACTTAGGTTTGAGTCTAAATTAATATCAACTCAATGCATGATCAAGTGATGTTAGATCATGTTACAAAAATGATAATTCATGTACCATAATCTTGTATTCCTAAAATACCCCTATGAATCTCATTCACCTTAAGGTATTCTATTATGGCCAAAGAATCCTAAATAAAAGATTATTGCATGAATAATAAGATAATCCCCTACAATTAATCTAGAGCAATGAATCCTTTGTTTATATATAAATACCTTCAACTACTTCATATTATACTTAATCTCCAAATTATAAATGCCCCCTTTGGAGGAATAAAGCATAGAAGTCAAAGCATAACAATCCATAGTTAAGATAACCTTGATATCTTAAGTTTAAGGATACTTGCACTATTGATATAAGTGAGATATGATTTCATAGATATAGGTCAATTATCCATATAAAATCTTACTGACAAGGTCTCCAATGAACTATAATTATATTGTTCACCTACATGTTTACTTTATATATTGCATGTCATAATGAATGAGAATCATTTCCTATAGAAAGTATAAATGTGCTCATTTATCTATATTAATAATATTAAATCTTATTAATATCATAATCAAAGAGGATTTATGTATTAAATAATTACACATAATAAGAATCTTATATCATAGACCCTTTATGAATTCTTTTATATTATTATAAAATCTTGAAATTTGTTGTTTAATTTAATGCTCTAAACAATATAAGCATAATGAAATACATCATTGAATAATAAATAATGCCTTATACTAAGAACATTAATAAATTTTTATAAATTTACACAATGCTCTAAAGCATAATACTAACAATTATTACACTTTAACCCACGCATACAATACTTCCCTTTAAGAGTATTCAATAAATTTTTAACTTAATAAAGTATATACATATATACCTAAGTAACTTTAACATATAAATTCTTAAGCATAAGCACATTTTTTTTAATTTTTTAATCAAGTTCTCAAGATTATCATGATTAACTTGGATTACATCAACCCTACATGTTATTTATTACATATATGGAAAAAATCATTAGCAATCATGTTTTGTATTCCTCTATTTCTTTTGTATTCATGCACATAAGCTCATCGAAGAAAAAATATCATGCTTATAAAACTACTTATAGCTCACTTAATTTGAAGTCATAATTTAATTTTATGGCTCAATTGCATTCTAGTAATCTTAGCAATCAAATTCTTAACCCAAGCAAGCTAATTCCCTTCCCCAATTCTCTTGTTATTTTTACTTAGTTAGTAGAAAGTCTAGGATATTCGTTATTCTCATAACCTCTAATTAGGTTAAAAAATTCATTAAAAATCAGTCCCATGACCCATATTTCTTTGTTCAAGAACAACTTTTAGATTATACAAACCTCCCTCCTTTATTCTTCAAACATAATTATTCTAACTTATTTTGTCATAAATCTTATAAATTATTCAACCTTATCCTTTTTTGGTCAACGCATATCTTCCCCTTTAATACATGTATGCATATGTGCCTTCAATATATTCTTTATAATGTATCACAATTTTTTCTAACTTTTTTTTAAATGTAATCATCTATGGTAATTTTTCCATCCTCCTTTACCATAAATCTTTTTCAAATTCTTGATCATAAATAGTTAATATTCAATTTATATAGTAGTTTAAATACATTATATCAATGAAATTCTATTGATGCATTAGGAACTCTAATATGCAACAAATCTAAACTTATAGTATAATCATAATTCAATTTCTTATAATCAATTATAAAATCACTTTATCACCATGTCTTTTATGCATCATTAATAAAATAAATACTAAATGTGCTTAAATTAATTCAAGCTACCTTTGATCAATTTTTTAGGCCTAAAAGTGATTATATTAATGGTTTTGGCACCATTTGCATATTCTTACATATGTAATATCACTTCCACCTTCTTTAAAGTGGAGTTATATCTTTGTTCACTTTGCATCATATAAAATTTGTCATTCGAGCATGGCAAGTATTATCATATAATCATAAATAGATGTGCAAGAACAATGAATGTGATATTAATTTATGTATTTTATTCTAATATACTTCTAATATGTAACCACTTATTCTTTAATAACTTAATAATCATTTAAATTATTTTGCATTACCAGTAGGCAATAATGAAATGTGCATAATTTAGTCAAATTATGGCAAGAAATCATCATGTATAAGTATAAAGAAATATGCATAATTGATGGATATGACATTTAAAGTCTATAAGGTAATCTCAAGGTGATCCTTTAACTTTTTTTTATTTAATATGCTACCTAAGACTGATAATGTAGGAGATATAATTGTGACTTCTATTACAAAATAGGTTATTAAGACTTCCTCTTGATCATGTAAGGCTACTTATTAGTGAAAAGCTTAATGTTGATCTGTCCATGCTTTCTCTATTTTTCAATCTCATTATTTATTTTGCAGCTTAGTATAACATGTAGTTGTGTTATCTAGCTTTATTATATTTAGATGAGGTTTATTAGCTTTATGAGTTTTGATGACAAGTTACCTTGTGTTTAATCCTTAATATGTTGTTGATTAGAAATGAGTGGTAAACTTTTTGATCTTTAAGATTATTATAGAGGATTTATTGAAGACTTTACTTTTTATGATTTCATCAATATATTAATGAAAAATGAACTTTTTGGATTATGATTTTTGATTGTACTATAAGTTAGATGGTAGTTTCTAATTAGGTTGGATTTATTCTCCTTGCTTTTAATCAAGGTGTTTAATGATTGAGATATATCCTTGCATTATAATTTTATTATGTCATTTATTAGTTGAAAGCATATCCTTGCCATGTAATTGTATTATGGCCTCTACCATTAAGAGAGTAGTCTCGCCATATAATTATCATCTAACGGTTGATAGTTTGATCAAGGTCTTATTGTATGTTTTAATGTTAA
The DNA here is from genome assembly GCA_948192965.1 of Dalechampia spathulata. Lineage (NCBI taxonomy): Eukaryota > Viridiplantae > Streptophyta > Magnoliopsida > Malpighiales > Euphorbiaceae > Dalechampia > Dalechampia spathulata. The sequence goes on from CANYBF011938129.1 coordinate 7,550, forward strand.
CAAACTTTTCTACCTTAGTTTTTATGAAGTTGTATCTAGCAGCTAGTGGTATGGACATACCACGTCTTGGTACGAGTGTACCATAACAATACACAGTTTATAATGTGATTTTAGATTCTACCTTTTTAGAAGTAGTAGGTACCTGAATTATGTTTTTAGGATTTTATCCTATAAGTACTCGTACAATCATACCATTTAAGCATATGGTTATACATAACTTGAAGACTTAATTTTTTTAGCCTGATTATAATAGACCACTATGGTTCTAAATGCATTTATTGCAAGTGTAATAGATCTTTATAGAGAGATGAGGATATTTAATGCTTGAAATTGCTTTTATCATGTAACTAACTTGATTTCTTGAATTGATTACATGCACTATCTCTCTCCATATTTAATAGTTTATGCTCTTTAGCTTTACTTTATTCTTGAATCTTACTTTAGGTTAGTAAGAGGAATCAATTGGTGTTTTTTATTATATGTTGAGAGTTTATTTGTGAGTTTAACTTTAATTGTAAAGGTTTAAGTGTAAGCCTTGAAAACATAAGGGATATGATTCTTAGTTAAAGTATAAATTTATGTATTCTTAAAAAGAATAATGAAAACCTATAGAGAGATAAGGATATTTAATGCTTGGAAGTGCTTTTATCATCTAAGTAACTTGATTTCTTGAATTGATTACATGCATTCTCTCTCTCCATATTGAATAGTTTATGCTCTCTAGCTTTACTTTGTTCTTGAATATTACTTTAGGTTAGTAAGAGGAATCAATTGGGGTTTTTTATTACATGTTGAGAGTTTTATTTATGAGTTTGACTTTAATTCTAAAGGTTTAAGTGTAAGCCTTGAAAACACAAGGGATTTGATTCTTAGTTAAAGAATCAATTTGTGTATTCTTGAAAATAATAGTGAAAATCTAAGTTGATTGCTTAGGTAAGTGGACTTAGGGAAGGTTTATGCTAAACTAGTATAAATTGGTCTTGCTATTTCTAGCATTTCAATTGGTATAAGAGCTTATGCTCTTCTTTTGATAAGAACTCATCTTCTTAGAGTTAAAGATCATGATAATACGAATCCTAGAAAGTCAATCTTACACAAGAGCCCCCATCTTTAATGGAACCGCTTACCCTTATTGAAAGCATAGGATGGAGTTAATTTTAGAAAGTGATGGTATTGACTTGTAGGATTTGATCGAAATGAATTACACTCTACCAACTATCACCATTGAAGAAGTCACCAGCTTGAAAGCTAAAAGTGCTTGGACAAGAGAAGAATCAAAGGTTAATACTAAAAATGAGAAAACTATGAATATTATTTATTATATCATAAGTAAAATGGAGTATGGAAGGGTATCTCATTGTATAATGGTCAAACAAGTATGGGATGCACTTAAGACACATCATGAAAGAATAAACCATGTAAGAACAAAGAAGGTGTAATTGTTAACACACTAATATGAGTTGTTCAGTTTGAAGACCAATGAAAGCATTTCAAAAATGTATAATTGACTTGTAGTGATTGGGAATGGTCTTATGAAGCTAGGAAAAGTCTATTCTAAGGAAGACATCAATAATAAAATCTTGAGGGTGCTACCAAATAAAGATTGGGAAACTAGAGTAATATCCATTGAAGAAACCAATGATTTTTCTACCTTGTCAATTAAGGTTCTCCTATGAAAGCTTATCACTCATGAGATCACGCTCAAGTAAGGGGTAGAGGAAGATAAGAGAAGAGGAATTACTTTGAAGGTTACTAATAAGAACAAAGATTATGAATCTTTTAGTGAAGAAGATGTAGATGATGAGGTTACGTTGCTTACCAAAAGGGTGAAGAACCTTATCTTGAAGAAAAAGTGATTTGAAAGAGAAATTAAGAAGCCTTTTGAAGCAAGAAGAGATCAAGGCAAGAAGGATAAGTTTAAAAAAATAAAATAACATGCTTTAAGTGTAAAAAGCTTGGTCATATGAAGAGTGAATGCCCAAGATTCAAAAATCCATCTAGACCTTTCAAGAAGAAGGCTTTCAAAGCCATGTAGAATGATGATAGTGACTCATATGAGGAGGAATCAAAAAATAAGAATGTCACCAATCTTTGTTTCATGACTTTAAATGATGAGAAGCACTTCTTCTCATAATTACTATAATGATGAACTTGATGATGAGGAAGACACTTTAGAAATTCTCCTTAATAAGTATGAGCAATTAGCTATTAAGAATAAGATTTTAAAAAGTAAATATTCTAGTATTTCAAAAGAAAACAAGGTTTGATAACATGTAGATGAACTTACTTTCTTTAAAATTAAGTTTGAAGATATAGGTAAGGAGATCTCAAGTTTAAAGGAGCAAAATATGGTTTTGAAAGAAGAAAATAAGTTTTTAAAAAATCAAAAGAGTGATTTATTGAAAGAAAAAAATTTACTAAAAGAATGTCAAAATTAACACCATTTTTAAAAGCCAAAAACATAAAGGTGATAGGGAAGGTATTGATTTTAATCAAAATTCTCCTTCACCATCCAAAGGACCCAAATGACACTTTTTTATTACTAACCCCCAATGACCTAAATATATTTAGATACCTAAAGTATGATAATTATGTTTCCTTGATAAGTGTGCTTAAGATCCAAAGTGAGCTTTAATAAGTGGTATCTTGATAAGTGTATAACCAACAATGCAAGTTTTTTTTCTCATGTTAAGAAAAAGGATGTTAGAAATATCTCTTTTTATGATAATGTCAAGGGTAAGGTAATAGGTATTGGTAAGGATTCTTCATTATCTATTAATAAATTTATTTAGTTGAAGGTTTGGAACATAATTTACTAAGCATTAGTTAACTTTATGATAATGGTTTTAAGGTTGGTTTTGATCTTAAAGGTTATTTTATATATAGGCTTTGTGATGATAAACTTGTTTATCAAGGTTATATGATTAAAAATGTTTTTATGATTAATTTAAATGCTTTTTTTTTTAATAAAGATGTTAAGTGTTTTATCTCTATTAGTGAAGATTCATGGTTGTAGCATAGAAAATTTTACCATACAAGCTTGGAAACAATTGGAAATATAAGTAAGAATGAGCTTGTGGTGGGCTTACCTAAGATGAAGTTTCACAATGATAAAGTTTATGGAGCATGTTGAATGGGCAAGGAAGTAAAATCATCCTTTAAACCTAAAAACAAGATAACAATAATAAAACCTCTTCAACTTGTTCATATGAACATTTTTTTACCCACAAGAGTTGCTAGTTTATGAGGCATGCATTATGCACTTATTGTTGATGATTACTCTAAACTCACTTAGGTTGCATTCTTAGCTCATAAAGATGATGCTTTAGAAGTGTTTCAAACATTAACCAGAAGAATGAAAAATGTAAAATGTTATTATATTTCTTCCATTAAAAGTGATCATGTAAGGGAATTTCAAAGTGAAAACTTCAAACAATTTTATAGAAATCTTAGGATTGATCATAATTTTTTATCACTTAGAACTCTCTTACAAAATGAGCTAATGGAAAGGAGAAACCAAACTCTGTGTAACATGGCTAGAACCATGTTTAATGAGTATCAATTGCCTTCTTACTTTTAGGTGGAACTTATCAATATGACTTGGTATATTTCAAAAAGAGTTCTTTTAAGATAAATTTTAAATAAAACTCCTTACGAACTATGAAATGGTAAAAAACCTAGAATTTCATATATTAAATTATTTAAATGCAAGTGTTTTATACTGAATGTAAAGGATAATCTTGGTAAATTTGACCCAAAAACCAAGGAATTTTTCTTGGTTATACCACAATTAGTAAATCTTACAGGTTGTTTACTAAGAGATTATTTGTTATTGAAGAGTTTATGCATGTTGTATTTGATAAGATTAATCCATTTTGTATGAGAAAGGATGCTTATGATGATGATGTAGGTATTTTCATAAGTGATGAAGAAGAAAGTTAAAACCAATCACAAGCCATCGTGCTCAAAGATGTCAAAAAGGAGAGAAGATGATAACCTTCACCTTACCTTACTATATTAAATATCATCCACAAGCTTTAAAGAGATTGGTATTTTGTAGAAGGACATCCAAAAGAACAAATAATATGTGATGCATTAAAAAAGGCACTACTCAATATTGTTTTAAATAAATTCATAATAATCTTGCATTTGTCTCTCAAATAGAGCTAAGGACCATTAGTGAGGCTCTTAATGATGAAAATTAGGTTCTTTCCATGCAAGAAGAACTCCATTAATTTTAGAGAACCAAGGTGTGGACCTTTCAATCTTCACCTAGAGAATCTCACTTGACTATTATAAAACATATTTTTAAATATTTATTTTACACTTTATATTATGGGTTAATCCTAAGAACACATCTTTTAATTTGATTAGTGAACTTGACAAGAATAGTACATCTGGTAGTTATTAGTTCTTGGGAAATTGTTTGATTTCTTAGTTTAGTGAAAAATAAAATTATATTGCATTATCTACTACTGAAGCTAAATATGTGTTTGCAGGTTATTGTTATGCTTAGTACTTTGGATTTAACAACAACTACAAGACTACAATTGTCATGTTAGTCGCACACCAATTAAATATGATAGCACAAGTGTAATTATTTTTTCCAAGAATCTCATTCAATATTCTAGGAGCAAGTAGATAGGCATTATAATTTGTTGATACAACACACCAACTTGTTAATATTTTTACTAAACCCCTTTATGAAGAATGTCTCATTATGATTAAACACTAGTATGATTGATGGTTCCTCTCTTTTAAAAATGATTTCAAATATTTTTTAAATAAATTATCATTTAAAACCATTATGTTTTGATTCATGTTCACTCATTCTTATTTTGAAAAGTGTACAATTTTTGCAAAAATCAGAATTATACAGGCATACCTGCATATGGTATGACCATATGCATCATTTTCTTTAAAATTCAAAATTGGGCAATAGGTGTTTGTACAATCATATGGTTTACATGGTATGATCATACAGTTATATTTTCAAAAGTAAAAAATGTATAGTAGTATGATTTACATGGTACGATTGTACATCCCTATTTCAAAAATAAAAAATTTTCCTTATTTTTTTACTAACATGTCAACATGATTGTACACCGCCACCCGTACAACCATACACAATCTACAGTCCTTTAAAATCCTTAATTTTCTTTAAAATTCCCACTTGTTTTCACTTTCCTAGCCATTCTAAAGCCTTCCCCTTTTCCTATGATTTTTAACTTTTCATTTCCAACTTTTTAACTTTAAAATCAAAATCAACTTCTTTCTTAAAGTTACTTCTCACTTATTTTCATTTTACTTTTAAAATTTTATCTTCTTCCAAGAAAATGTTTAGGTTTCTCTCACCATTTCAAGAATGGCTTCTAAAGGTGATAGTTCCTCTTAACAGTTTAGCAAGGGAAAGGGTCTTAGAGAAAAGTCCCCTCCTTTTCATGGTTCCCAATTTATTAATCATCGGGCCATCCTTTCATGTAAGAAATTTCTTCCTTCTTATTTTGCTTATCCTAGTACTATCAGGCTTGTTGGTTTTGATGATGATTTTCATTGTTTCATGTTAAATGTTGGGTGGACTACTCTTGGGTTATTAGAGAATAGGTGTATTGATCATATCATAATGGAATTTTTATACACCTCCAAATTAGAAAATCATAAGTCTAATTTTTATACCTTTAAATTGTTTTAAAAGGCTTATGCCTTGACCAAAACTCAATTTGAAAATTTTTTAACTCTCATACTGATAAGATAGAAAATGCTAGATTTGCCAATTTTGATAAAAATAAGTTTCTGAAAGATATTGCCTTAAATATTCCATTTCATGCTTCCCTTTTGAAATCATCATATTGTAAGTCACTTACTCTATTATATTGCCATGACATCATTACTTATGCATTGTTTGGTTCCATGAAGAGTAATAATATTATCACCTATTCTGATTTATTGTTCCTTCTCTCTATGATCATTGGTTCTCATATCTAAACTGGTCCTTAGATTTAAGAACAATTCTTTGAGGTTGGTAATAATAATGTGTCTAGTCTTAATGTCTTGTCTGATCCACATGTCTTACACATTGTTTGTGTTCTAAATGCTTGGCCATTGAAACCACTTTCACCTAATTCTCTTGGAAAAAATCTTGATTTACCCTTTACTGAACATGCTCTTCTTTTAGAGTCTAATAAGAATAAGGTTTATTCCACTCATCATGAGTACATTAAGCATCATCTAGAGTATATTTTGGTTCATAATCTTCTTGATGATATTATTGAGTTATATAGGGCTTGATCTATTAAGATGTCAAATGCTATGCATATTCTTATCGCCTTTGCTACTGAATATTAACATGATGATGTTCCTATCACTCTTCATCATCTTATAGATTGTCCTCATGACTTTTTTTCATCATGAGGTGGCTCTTTACCGTAAGTGACAAGATGGGGATGTAGCTGGTTCTTCTCATCCCTCTCCTTTGGAATGCATACCACCCATCCCTTTCGGTTTAATAGATTTGCTTTCTTAGCACTTTGCTACCTTGAACACTCATTTTGATAGGTTTGACCACCATTTTAACACTATTAATTCCCATCTTGATGAGTTTAACCAACATCTTTTCTAACATAATTAGGAATTTTAGGATTTTTACATTACTTCTACAATATCTCTTCAGTAGCTACATGCTTATTTTGATCAAAATTTTCCTCCCTCTTCTGATGAGGATCTTGCTAGCTTATAGATTGCTTTTTATTATTAATAAAAGAGATGTCTTTGATGTTATTACTTGCTTTGCTATGGTTGTTGTTGTTATTTATTTATTTTTATTTGTGTTAGTTTACTTTAACTTGGCTATCTTTTTTATTATCTTTATGAATATTATGTTAAGTTAGTACTTACTATATTGACCATTATATATGTTGGCCTTATTATATTAATATGAATATTTTATGGTATGAACTTTATATCAATGTGAATACTATGTTAACCGGATGAATATTATGTCATTATGTTTAAATGTGTTTGATAATTGCTCAATTTTTATAGATGCTTATATTAGAGGGGGGTTTTATTTATTAACATCAATAAGGGGAGATTGTTAGGTTGCCTAGTTCCTTTATAGTATGTTTTGATGTTAATAAACTTTTCTATCCTAAGCTTTTGTGAAATTTTGTCTAATAACTAGTGGTACATGTTGATCAAAACGTGATTAATAGTAGTAAAAACATTTTAAAATTCTCATCAAAAACATATTTTCAAGGATCTTTACAATTGACTTACATTGAAAATTAAATAAGATATAGCATAAGGGGAAGTAACTCTTACGTGTTACTCGATCTTCTTAGATCCTTACCATCTAAGAAGTTATAGTAAACTTTTCTATCCCCAACTTAAAGGATATCTAAACTATCCATGCAAGTTGGAAAGATCAATTAGTAATTAATATTACAATTAATTGTTTTAAAGACTAGTAGAAACGAAAGCTAAAAGAGAAAGATATGAAAGGATGTGTTGATTTGAATTCAACAACCTTATTCTTCAATCTAAATCTTATTGCGTAAGTTAGCTTTAAATTTCTTTGTTCTTTTCTATGAAAGGACATGAATAATGAGAGATGAGGTAGATCATATCTTTTTGTAACCTAAAATTAGGTTATAATAGTCTTTAAGGCTTAGGTGGCACTAATATTGATTGAACATGTGTGATGAAACATAAACTGACTTAATCTAATTAATATGTGATATATCTGACACATTAAAATCCTAATATAAGTCATGTGACAATCACATGACTCTCCTCTATCACTTAAGTCACACATGTTCAAGTTTTGTGACCTATGTACATGATAAATCATATGCATGGGACATGCATTATGCATGTAAACTTGCATCATGCATATCTGGAGTTTTATTTATCAGATTTGCATGATCTTAGGATAAAATTGAAGCTCTTTTCATGATCTATCCAATAAAGATGAAATCATCCATTCTCTATTACTATTCACCTAACTTTTATATATGACCTTTTAGATTATTGATATGTTGACAACATATTATAATATTATTAAGTCTTATTTAATAATATTGCAGGTAAGTCAAGAGTGATATCTAGTCACACATCATGACTACCTAAATGTTAAAAGGTTATTAGTTTGACTATAACCCTTCCATATTAGATACACTTATAATAAACTTTTTTCACTATGCATTATCTCATTTAGGGTTGAATATAGATTAATTTTAACTCAATACATGATCAAACATATTGGATCATGCCCTAAACTTGATGTTACATGTACCATAATCTTTATGTCCAAAATTCTCCTATGAAACACATTTACTTTCAAGTATTCTAATTTAGCATATGCATCATTGAGATAAAACCCCTACAATTAATCTAGGGTGGTAAATCCTTTATTAATATGCTACTTCACACCATACCCAACCTTCCAACTGTTGGTTTGCTATATTATTAAGTAGTGGAAGAAATTTAAAATTTTTATTTAAATCAGCAAACCAAGAGAAGATATTTCCATCAAAACACATGAAAACTAAATTAGAGATTAGATATGGCATAAGATAGTAACTCTTACATATCAATGCAGTTCTCCTTTGTTCTTGATCTCTATGCCGTTTATGGTTGTAGCAAGCTAAAAACCACCAAAGTAGGTAGCCTCCAAGAGTATCCACATAAAAATGATGGAATCTAAGCAAGCAATGATTGCTTCTATCTCCTTTCCTATGAACTAGCAAAGAAAAAGAAGAAACTTATGGTATTTCTCTTCTTCCTCATAATTGCTCTTGTGAAGGCCGAATTCTCCCTTTCCAGAAGGAGGTATGTTTTGACAAAAGGAAGAAAAATGAGTGGCTTAACCTAATTTTGAGTTATAATAACATATTTATACTCCAAAAATTAGGTTAAGCTGAAACCCTTTCAGCTTAAGTCAAGTCTGGGCCCATCTGTGACTAATATGGCTTATGACTGTCACTTGCCTTGTCATAGCCCAACTTGAACTTTATGGACTTCTAAACATGGCAAGTTAAGTCCATTAGGTGTTTGGTTAATTTCCATAAGTATTTTTCTGACTTTTCCTAAAAGTACCAAAATGCCCTTTTAGCTTGTTTCCTCATTTTTAAGTGTTTGACCTTTTGGGTTCCTAATATGTTGGCAACATGTTAAATCTCATATTTAAAATGTAAATCATGAGCGGTATCTAGTTATACATCATGATTACCTAAATATTAGGAGGTCAACCATTGGTTTGACTTCAACCCTTCCATATCA
>CANYBF011938282.1:0-16896 GCA_948192965.1 Dalechampia spathulata
TTTTGTCCTGGCATAGGAAACCTTAGTCCTGATAGCATCAACATCATCAAAATTTATCCACATTTCCTTAATTGTGACGTAATTGGACGCATAGGTGGCGTTGTAAGTCGAAGCGGCTCCATAGCCATAACCGCTTATGAATGATCTGATCATTTTATAGCCCACGGAACCCTCCACTCCCCAATCTGGTCCGGAAGCTGGTGAACCAATCGAATTATCATTTGGATTCACAAGTTTCCATGCGTATCCATGATAACGCAAACCCAGAACCAGTTTGGTTCTTGGCAATCCTCTTCCTAGCCATTCCTTTACACCAAAATCAGTATTAACATTACCTGAAGGATCATATAAAGCAGCGTGGTTGCCAGTAACATTCTCTTTTAATGGCAAACGATAGTCAAACGCTAGCATATTTACCCAATCCAGGTGTCGCTGAATCGATTCAACTGGAAAAGTCACCTCACCGATAACCAGCAGGTGATTGATGACCATCGTCAGAATTAACTGAGGTTCGCTTGACTTTTCCGATTCAGAATTTACAGCAGATCGCCATTCTTCCAGTAGAATACCAAGGTTTTTCATGTCAAAGCTTGTTTTAGGCCAGGTCCAGTGGAGGTCAAGGCCATCAAAGCCATATTGCCTGACTGTTTTGATTGAAGATATGATGAAAGATTTCCTGGAAGCAGGTAGGCTAACCATTGCAGAGAAGGTAGAATAGTTTCCATGAGCACGACCGATTGAAAGAAGGGTAAGCATTGATGGGTTCTTTCGTTTAACGGTGGCAGGGAAAGTAGAAAGAGATTGTTCATCAGAGAAAGGAAAGGTAAGCTCGTAAGTAGAATTGTTAATACCTACAAAACCATAATAAAGATGAGTAAAGAGACCAGAATTTATATTTGAAACAGGAAGGTTGCTAGAAGCATCATAGTATACAGCTTTGATCCATGTTTCTGCGTTTAACAAGTGAAAATTGTTGAAATTAAGAAGAAAGATGAGCAGAATGATGATATTTGCGCTCATGAAGATAGAAAGACTGCTACTGCTATTAAATTTGCCCCCTACTCCTGAGGGGATTTTATTCATGTATGCATTAGTATTGAAGAAAAGCTACTTGTTAGAAAAGCTTTTTTTTTTAACTTTTATATTTGTTTTTTTTATTAAGACTCTTTCTGAAGTTGATTGATATTTGTGAAAAAATCATTTTCCAGAATATTTTAAGAACGAAAACATCAAATAAGAAAGTTTATATCTCAAAAAACAATTCAAAACTTTAGATTTTGCATTATTCTTGTGTGAAATCAAGGCCCTTTCGTGGTTAGTAGTCATTATTTGATGAACATGTTACATGCTATTTAAAATACTATTATTATAAAATGGTATTACCCACATCGCCTGATATTACAAGGTTTGCAAGAAATGAATGGTTTTATAATTTAAGCATAAAATTATTAACAAATTGACGTATATAAGTCTAATTTATCCTGAATTCTCAAGGCAAAAAAATAACGAAAATTCAACGAAAGTCATCCAAATGCTTTGCGTATAGAAATAGCTTGCGAGGGTACGATCCAGAAAATGTCGCACGTTTACTAAATTGGTCTTCTGTGGAATTATCAAGTCCAATTCCATTTCAAACTTTCATCTTATCTATTTTCACACTTTCCATTTACTATTTTCTTTATATTTCCATTGTTTCATATTTACTTTATATTTATTAAAAGTTTATCACAAAAAATCATTAATTTTTTTAAAATTATTATTTTTATAAAATTATAAAAAATCATATAATATTATTATAAAATATAAAATATAATTTTTCATTTTATAACTATCCCTAATACTAATTTTCCCCCAAACTTAGATTGTAACTTAATTATATATGTAAGAGATTTCGAGTGGACATAATTTAATGTGAGCCACATTCTTAAATTAAGAACTTTTTCGTTAATTAATGGGTTGATTAATAAACTAATGTTTTAATATGTATGCAAAAGTACTATTTTTTTTTTCATAGTTATACCATATTAATAAAAAAAATTATATATTACAGACAAACCAAAAAAACAACCACAACATATATCACAATTTACTCAATTATAAGTTTTTTAAAGTTATAGTGTTGGATTTTGAGATTCATTAATTTTAATTTTAATATTAGTAAACTTTATTTATGTGGTTAATGATGTAATTTAAGCATTTTAGATTAAAGATTGAATTTAATTTTAGGTCCGATTCGGTAATTGAAGAATTGAAATTGAACCTAAAAATTATAATTCTAGTGTTTAGTGCTCCATATTACATTGGAATTAGAATTTGGATCCAATTTCATCGAATTGATTTTACTTTGTAAAATTTAAAATTCCAATTCATTATAAGTAGTGGAAGAATTTTAATTCCAAAATTAAATAAAAAGGTATCTTTACATTTGAAAAAATAAAAATCAAGAGAGAGAAAGAGAGAAAGGAAGTGGAGCTTTTTTCTTAAAGAATGTAACATTTAAATTTTTATTTATTTTTAATAATTTTTACAAATAGTTCAAAATTAAAATTTAATTTTAAAAATAATTTTATATTCAAAATTACAAATCAAAGTTATAATTGAATATGCTAGTGAAATAATAAAATTGTAATTTTCATATATTCAAATTATAAAAATTATAATTTTTTATGTTATCCAAACAATAAAATTAGAATTCTAACTCAATCCAATAGTAACTCAATAATATAAAAGTGTAATCATTGTACAATAGTAATTTGGTACATCCTTAGCTATAAATAAAAGTATGAATAATATTTGAAATACATGATAAGTACATAATAGGTAAACATACAATACAAGAATTAGGAAACATGTCAATCATGTACAAAAGACACAACATGATGCATCATAAAGTTATGAGAATGACTTCCCATTGTAGTGCCTGACACATAAAAAGTAACTACATTAACTCTATATGCACCTAGACCGAATATGTTTCTATAAACCACTTGACATCAATATATCATCAAAACTCAAACTCAAGTGTAGGGTATAACCTTCCATGGACCATGTTCATACACATAATCAAAACCAATTATCATCATAACCTTCACAATCCTCATGTTTGCTTACCTAACTAAAGCTCTACTACTCGCATACAATGTCTTTATTTATGCAAGTAAACCAACTTGCGCTAAGTATAATTTCTTGATGAGAGTGCCTAGATACTACATATCATACATAAATCATTGTAATCATTTCATAACTCTATTTCAATCTTAAGTTTCAACCATACCATTAAATCATCATATGTATAAGAAAATAAATATACGATCATGCATTGTTGTTGTGTAATAATATCTCTTTTCCATATTCTTTTCTTTCATGAGCTTTTCTTTATTTATATAGTGTTAGTGTCTTTATATACTTCATTCATACATCCAATCACCACATCAATGCACTTATAAACTCATGTTCATTTTCACACGTATCTCATGTATATCATCATCATATGTGTTACATAACCACATATCATATTATTCATAAAGTAAATCATATATATAGACATGCAATAAATCTCATCATCTCATTGAATAAGTTTCATAATCGACATGCATATATCTCATCATTAACCATTACAAAAAAAAAATAGACAGTTTAGCGGCGGTAAAGTTCGTCACTATAAGGCTTAGCAATGGATCGATGATGGTAAAGTAACCATTGCTAAATCAATTATCAGTAAAAATAGGGCAACGAAATTGAGACAGAATAAACTCCATTGCTATATAGCTATGGATAGCAACAAGATAAAATCCTTTGCTAAATAGCGATGAATTGAGATGACACTATATTGTTGCTATTTAGCAATAGAAAGTGCCTATTTCTATCCATCACTATTTAGCGATGGATTTTATTCCATGTCAATCCATCACTAAATAGAGATGGATTTTATATTGTTGCTATTCGTTGCTATTTTTAAAATTAATATTTTATAATATTTATTTGATTATAATTATTAATTTAGTAAAATAAAACAAAAAATTAGATATACATAATATAGCTTGAAAGTGATATTATTAATTAATAATCAACATTTATTAAATTAAAATTTTAATATATAATTTTTAGTATAATATTAATAATTTCAAATTATGTAAAATCCGATAGCATTTCCTCTATAATTTAAAGTCACCGCATTTTCTTCTTCAATACACTCCTCAGCCCATCATATGTGTGTAACTGTTGCCTTTGATGCATACAAGCATTATAACCTTAGTATCAACAGAAAGTAGAACATTTGCTTGTATGGTTTTATTTTTTTCCTTGGAACTCTAGTATTCTTATATCTAGGATGATTATAAAATTTGCACTTAGTGAGTTCAACATCTTAATGCAAAAACAGCATACACCCATGCTTATAACAATCAATCAATCTCATTAACAGACAACCCTAACCCTTTTATTAATTATTTTATCTCATAAAAACTTTCAACCATTTCATTGTTTTCAGGTATTGCATCTTGTAAATATTGCATTATATTGTTGTACCCTTATTCTGATATATGATGCTCTAATTAAATATTGAGCACTTGAGCAATTGCTAACATTTTAGAAATTTTCTCACAACCCGACCATAGCTCCATATCGCACGATTCCAACATATCAAAAAACTGTTGTTATTGAACATTAGATGGTTCTGGAACATCATAAGGATATTTCATTTACATATGTATTAATATGTTTATGTACAACTATTAGAAGGATATGTTAACATACATATTAATATTATTATGTACAACTATCATCACATTGAATCTTATCCATTTACTAATTTCTCATCATTTGAAATTGTATATTTTGTTTCTTATAACCTTTAATTCTAAATAAAAAAATATACATTTATTTTTTAAAAAATTAAAGGTATTTAGATGTTATTTTTTCAAGAAAGTTAGAGATGTTTAGGGAGAAAATTGAAAGATTATGAAAAGTACAAAGGGTTAGATGAAAAGTAATATATATTTGTATCAATCATGCACCTAAAAATATGTGTAGTAGACATGATTTATCATATCAACAGTAGGTTTTAAAAGTATATAAATAAATAGATTGAAGGATTAAAATAAAATAAGTCAAAATATAATCAGCAAAATGGAAAAAAATGTCAAGTTCAGGAATCATAAATGTATTATGTCAAAAGAAATACAACAACAAAAACCATTATAATTAAATTAACAAAGCATATAAAGTAATTAATCAACTAATTATTATCACATCCACATAAATTTTTTACAAACTCAAATTTTGTGACTCATCCTCATGTGTAAATGTAAAGTTTAGGTATTTATCTAGTAAAATATTTAAAAATTCAAATATGTAAACAAATCAATATAAAAAGTTGAGGGCTATACATACATATGATGACTAGCTCTTGAGATGTCATGTATGTTTAATTTGACATTGATACACATTTTTTCTACATTGAAATGACGTGCCTTTGTGATGGTAGAATTAGGTGCATGAATGTGTTTGAAAAAATTATGTTTAGAAGTTCGAAATGAAAAGATCCAAAGTCAAGGTATATGACTAACGAATTTCAAGAACATAATGCATACTATTCCATAGTTTTATTGTATATCATATATAAATTATATTATTAATAATCATTTTCTTATATTACAACTATTTTCAATATATATGCATAATGTCTAAGATATTATGTAAGTATGACTCTTATCTTTCACATAACTACAAATATCCATCTTGATAGAATTTAACAGTATAAATGTTTATTTATATTTTGGCCATGATCCATTATATAGGTTTGCTATACATAGTAAAACAATAAAATGATTTTTATGAAACTACAATTGTAAGGAGTATTTGTGAAAATTACTCTAATACGTAATCATGTGATGCTATTGCATCATCATACGTTGATTCCAAGAATGACCCCAAAATAAACCATATTTTACGTTTAAATGTTGTCATCATTCAAAGAGTAAAGACATTTTTCAAAATATAAAGAAACTTCCAAGTTGGTTGATGGGAAATCATAACTAACTTTGTTCTCTTTGTCAATTGCTTTTGATTTTCACAAAATGTCATTTAGATTAATATTTTAATGATTACAAAATTATTTTCTTTTTCTAGGTTTAGATATTCCGATTCTAAGATTAGAAAATCTATATAAAAAAAAAATTCTTTTAATGCATAGTTTTATATTCAAAATTATTAAACTTAAAATCTCTAATTATTTTACATTTTATAAGATTTTTAAAATTTTCTTATTGGTGTTTTATGAAGATTTTCTAATTTAGTAGTTTTATTTTATCTTTTAAGAACTAATTTTAAAATAATAAAAATAAAAATATATAAACATCAAATTTTTACTATTATTTTATATATTAATCAAAACAGAAACTTTCAATTTAACCTAAATATACAAAATAAAATATAGTTTAATTAAACATTGTTTAGGATGCTACATTAATGTAAAATTTTTCAAGTTTAAAATTGAAAATAAATTAAATATTAAAATTCATTTGGATATTACTTTTTTCAATATATTATGATTTCTTATTACATGCCATATATTAATAAATTTTTATTATTGATATAAAAATTTGAAATAATGAAATTAATCATTTTTTCAATGATTTTTATTATTTAATAAAATAATTTAATAAATATTTAAATATTTATCTAAGTGAGGTTTGTATATAAAAGTAACTAAAATTATTATAATATTTATTATTCTTGTTTTATCCATGAAAATATATTATTTAAATTATTATAATCAAGATTTGGCTTTTATTTTTTTCAAATGTAAAGAAAATCTTGATAAATATAATCATTAATATTTACATATTAATTATTGGACCTTGGGATCCTTGATTTTAGTTTTGATGATAAAAAAATCATGTTTATGTTATTAATAAAGTGTTTTAAAATGTTAAATTTGATTTTTGGTATGATTAGAGGTATCCGGGACTTATTATAGCTTAAGAAGAGCCAAAAATATGATTTTTATGGGTTGGACAGTAGGTTTGGTACGAGTGTACCACTTGGCTGTACGGGCATATAGATGCTATTGCCCAATTGGTGTCAAACTGGTTTAGGCTGCGGTATAGTCATACAACCTGCGTATACGACCATACACCTGCTGAAAACAGCTTTTCAGCATTGTTTTAAAATATTCTAAAATGGTTTGTTTTGCATAATTACACCTCCAATTGTCATTTAAACTTAGAGAGAGTATTTACACTTGTTTTTTACATTTACTAATAAGTAATTGTTACTCTAAAATCATTAATCATAAATTTCTTTTTATTTGCTGATGAAATTATATTGCTCTCATTCTTGATTTTGGGATGTGTTAATTTTGAGTTGGTGAGACCAATTGATTGGGTATTATTATTGTAATTGAGAGCATAATCTGATGAGATTGATCTTTATTGTAAAGGTTTGAATGTAAGCCTATAAAACATTAGGGTTGGGATTCTTGATTGAAGAATCCATTCTTGTAATCTTGAAAGAATTTAATGGAACCTTAAGTTACTACTTAGAAGAGTGGATGCGGGCAATTTGTGTGCTAAACCACTATAACTCATGTGTTGCATACTTGGGATCTCAATTAGTATTAGAGCTTGGGCTCTATCTTTTAAGAATTGACATTCTTAAAGTTAAGATCAAATGTAACATATTATCTAGAGAGTCAATCTTACATAAAATGATGGTATAGATTACTCTTATTAGAAACATCAAATGGAGATAATTTTAGAGAGTGATGGAGTAGATTTGTGGAATTTAATTGAAAGTGATTATGTTCCTCCTACAAGTATAATTGAAGGTATTTCCATATTGAAGCCTAAGAATGATTGTAATAGTGAAAAGAAGAAGGCTAATGGTAGGAATAAAAAGGCTATAAATATGTTATATTATGGCATTAATAGGGAAGAGTATGGAAGAGTATCTCATTACATAACCACCAAACAAATTTGAAATGCTTTGGAGATACATCATGAGGGCACAAATCAAGTGAAGATTAAGAAGCTTCAACTTTTAACTCATAAGTATAAGTTATTCACCATGAGGAAAAGTGACAGTATATTGGAGATGTACAATAGGCTCATGATGATTACCAATGGTTTAATGAAACTTGGGAAAATCTATGCCAAGGAGGATATCAATGATAAGATTCTTAGAATTTTTCCAAAGAAGGATTAGGAACCAAGGGTTACTTCTATTGAGGAGGCCAATGATTTATCAACTCTTTCAATCAATGTGCTTCTAGGAAAGCTCTTTACTCATGATATCACCTTGAGGTAAGGCATTGAAGAGGATAAAGGATAAAAAAGAAGAAACATTACTGTTAGACCCTAGGTTTTGAGTATTGTATCATGTGTGAGTCAATTTAAGTTATTTGCAATTTTCTAAGTGTTTTTATGTTTGGTACGAGCGTACCAACTATTGTATGTGGATGGTACGACCAGACAGCTAGGCGTACCAAGTATGTATTGTTTCATTGGTTTTGGTATGGGCGTACCATTGGTTGGTACGGCCATACGTCAACTCGCAGGAATTTAGTTTGTCAGTAAACCTGCTTCGGTACGGGCATACGCAAACTCGCAGGAAAATCTGTTTGTCAGGAAACTTGGGTTGGTACGGGCGTACCAAGTGATGGTACGACCGTACTACAGTTCCTTCCCTTTTTCCAACGGCTAGTTTTGAATCTGTACGGGTGTACAAATACTGTATGGCCATACATGTCTTAGAAATTAAGTTTTAAAGTCTGTAAAAATGGCTAGTTTCAAGATATAATTTTTACACTTTCTTTACTAACAAAAATATACTTGCAGAGCAATTGTTCTTGAGCTATTCTCACCTTTTACAAGTAAGTTTTGAGCTTGTATCTTCATTTGATCTTTGTGTATTATTGTAATCTTTGTGGGGTTGGTGTGAGATTAATCCATTGGGGATTATTGTGTATTTGAGTTGTTTGTGAAGATTAAGATTGTAAAGGTTAGAGTGTAAGCCTTGAAAACACTGGGGATTGGATTCATTTGTGAATCCTTTGTTGTAATTGATTGAGATTTTCGTAGAACCCTAAGTTGAGACTTAGGAGAAAGTGGACGTAGGCAAGAGTTAGCCGAACCACTATAAATCGCACGTATTGCCAGCAATTGTAGGGATTTCATAAATAAAATAAAAAATAATAAAAAGTTAGATAAATGAAAAATTAATTTTTAAACTATATCATAATCTTTTCAAATAAATTGAAAATTAAATTCTCATATTTATTAATAAATAAGAAATCAAATCAATAAACCATATCATTTATTCTTTTAAATTATTTGAAAATCAAATTTTGATTTTTTATTCATACATCAAGATATGATCATTGTTTAGAAAATTATTCATTAATGTAGTTTTGATTATAATTCTTGAAAATTATAATTATCAATATAATTTTTTATGATATTATTTATAATTTTTTTTATTCTTATATGAAATATTTTACTTACATATCTTTAGTTTTTTTTATCCATTTCTTGCACTTATATTAATAAATTATATTAATATTTTGATTGTATATTTTAATTAATAAATATATTTATTTAATTAAAAAATACAACATATGAATATATTTATTGTTTATATGACTATAATTATATACATATTTGATTGTATTATTTGATATAATACAATCAAAAAAATTTAAACTAAGTTAAAAAAGTATACAATACAATACCAAAATGGTATTTTTATTAGACTAAAATATTTATAATTAAAAATAATTAAAATTTAATTGAATAATATAAAAATAATAAAATAAAATACCACGAAAACACAGATATTCAACTATATTTAAGATTACTAGCATAGGTCATCATAACTTTATTTCAAATCTCATATTAATCTGAATTTTATTTTACGTCAAAATAATTCAAATTTTGTTCAAATTATTTTAAATTTAGAAGTTGTTTGGACGTGATTTCATACTTTACATAAAAGATTAGTATGATATAAATAACTTCTAATTCAATGTCATAACATCTCAAATTTTATATTTTTATGTAAAATTTATTTACTTTTTAATTAAAATATATATTAATTATTTGATAATAAAGATAAATAGATTAATTCAAAATCTTGAGATATTTAAATCTATAATTAAATATTATAGACTAGTTTATGATTTTTCTAATAGCAATTTGATTTTTTAATTTAAATAATAAAATTTGAGATTATCATTAATTGATATCTTTTAAAATATAAATATAAATAAAAGAACATGAATTTAAGTCATTTACTTATCATCTACGTTCAGACCTTTTAACTTGAGTTGTAGGTACAGTAATACGTACATACATTATTTGTCAATATATGAAAGAATTAATTAAATTGAAATATCAATATTAGTAAAACTAGGTGAATTCAAACTTTAAATATAACAATATGATGATAGCTTTTTCTTTATATCATTGATAGAATAAAACATTATTACTATATAAAATATATATTAAAAAATGAATTATATTTTAGTTCAATTTTTTATAGAATATTTCATAATATTTTAATAAATCAATGTCACTATTAAATAACATGCGCAAAGTTCAAACATATCATTTAGTTTAAAATATTTTTATTTTTAATAATGAGCCTCATTTTAGGGGCATTTGGTTTAAGCCAAAAAATTAGCTTTATTTGTTTAATTCATTTTATAAATATTAAATAATTATAGGAGTTAATGTTTTTAATAAAAGTAGAATTATTATTGAAATAACAAATAAAGGTAGTAGTTATTTCATTATATGATAAATCATATTCATTCAACTTTTTATTATAATTATATTAACTGAGCAAGTGGTGCAAAATATGAACAAGTTTCGTTGGCACTCACCATTCAAGCTTACTTCAAAGACTATTCAACGACTCCACAGTTGGATTCCCAATCATATAAACTGACTTCTCCAGAGTTTACTTGACTTACAAAAATATAAATAGGATTCCTATACTCACTTAAAAAGTATATTATAAATTCTATGAAATTTATATTTTTTCATATAAATGAAACGTAAATATCGAGTCTAATGGTAATGGTAAAATAAAATTATAATTAAATAATTAATTTCAAACCTACAAATTAATCCATTTGAAATTATATATTATTTGATGAATAATAATATCTAGAAGCAATATATATATTTGAATAAAAACAAAGAATTTGCTAGAAGGCTAGTGGGGGTGGGGGCGTGAGCATGACTTGTGCAAGTGCCCCCTTCAAGTCGGCAATAAATTCAAAGATATTCCTTTCATGTTTGGCATTGATTTGACTTTGAACTAAGCATAGTATTTATTTTTAATTAATTAACCTGAACGTTCGCTCTTACATCCCTAAATTGATCAAACAGATTTGTCATTGTAATCAACTTGGAGTTATGAAATCCTTTCAACATGTAGTTTGCAAACTCAAACCCACCTTTAATATTCTACCTCCAGTTTGAGAGAATGTCAAAGTCAGCATCCAAAAGTCTATATTGATCAACATGTTTGAATGCATATAATTATTTCTATCCTGATTGTTGTAATTATTTCTACTACTTTATGCTTTATTTTGATATTTATAGAGAGAGAATTCTAGTATAATATAAAACATCATTTAAATTAATGAAATAATATAGCAATTCATATCTTATATATGTGGATGTACATCTATGTGAATTCTTATTTCTCTTTTTAATTAATATATTTTTATATAATTTAACATGATATTACAGTTAAAGATGATCTAACAATTAGATGATCATAAGCTCATATTTAAAGAAATAAAAATGGGCTAGCATAGAAAATTAAATCTCCCTATGACCTCAGACATAAAAAAAAAAAAAATTTCATTAATGGTAAAATAAAATATTTAATTATCGATAACTACACCTTCTTATCATATCATAATTTAAGGAGGATATAAGAGAAAATAAATCTTATATTTAATAAAATAAATCAATGTATTATATATTTATTGAATATTATCATATATTAATTAATTTTATATTATCTATATTTTAACCTCATTTATGTATCATTGGTTCAAAATTTTCGATGTTAATCAAGTTTCTATATAATGTCTCATTAAATATATCGTTGAAAGACGAGGTATGTAAGAGGATGTTAAAGTTCAAAATCAAACTAAATATATTCTTTTGTTTTAAAGGATTAAGATATAAGGATTTTGGAATGAAAATTTCATAAATAAAGTAATTTTTCATTGTGTATATGATTACTTAACCATTCATTTATTACAATTTATTTTAATATACAAATAAAATTATTTATCATAATTTACTTTAATATGAAAATCATAATTTTTTGTGCCATAATATTCATAATTATAACAAATTATTCTATACGTCATAATTTATTTTTTATTAATTAATATTTACATATTAATAATAATTATTTGATCATTATTTGTTATAATTTATTTTAATATAAATAATAATATTAAAATATTAATATTTATCATTATAATAAATTGATAAATATTACATATTATATTTTATTACTTATTACTTGATATATTTATTCATGTGAGTTTAATTAAAAAATAATAACATGGTTCTTATTAATTTGATCTAAATTTAACAATAATTAGTATTATATTTATAGCAAAATTTATATAAATATTAATAAAAAATTAATTCTTAGATTGAAATAGAAGTCTATTTATATTAATTTGATTAAAATTAATGATAATACACTTGGATTATTAATTTTTTTACTAATTTTTTATTATTAATTTATAAAATCTTAGTAAAGGCAACATGATTTATAATGGTTTGATATTTAATTTTTCTATGTCCACTTAAGCAAAGACTTAGATTTTTATTAATCTTTTAAAAAAGATACAACATTGGAATTTCAATTCTAGATATAACTCTAGTATTTTCAAAGGATTACATTCAAATCTTTACAATAAAAGTCAACCTTATAATTATCTCTCTTAATACAATAGAAATCCCAATAATTGAAGCTCTAATCAAACCCAAATTACAATAATAAAAAAAATGCACAAAAGAGAGTTGCTAAGATAGAAAATAAATAGATAATTCGACCACTGATTATTAACATCAAAATAAAATTTTTAATATTATTCCCTTTTTGATGTTGACAAGCTATCTCCCCTTCAACACAAGCACAAATACAACTCACTACATTCATGATCTCATACACGATAATAAAATTCTAACATAATAAATACATAATCATTCAACCATCAATTCATCAATTGTTCAAAGCTACTAACCATAGTAACAAACCATAAACAACATCCATAGTCACTAACCATAATGTTAAAATAAAAACCAAAATTATTTATAAATAGAAGATAAAAGAAAGGAAACATAATAGTCCTTATGCATAGAGATATCCCACTTTGGCAACATCAAAAGTAAGAAGAGTCTATAAAATGTCAAAAGAGGAGATGAACAAGCATAACATATGGTGAAGGAATTATTCATTGAAGGGGGTGAATTGCAAATTAAAATGATCATGCATTTGCTGAAAGGATATAAAGGAGGTAGAGTAAAAATCCTAAGAGTTATGAGAGTGTCAGAGAAGATGCTAGACAAATTCATCAAGCCTAGAGTCAATGACGTTAAAGTAATGATCAAATCCATCTAGGTAGGTGTTAATCATAATAAACTACTATGTCAATAAGTCCATGATACTAGTAAAGATAGAAGAACCAACATCATCATTATGTTACCATTTACAGGAAAAAGCTACCTTACAATGAGCTGCATACCAAGAGGAGTCAATAGGAGGGCAAAGACTCAAGACCTCATCATCAAAAACTTTTGCATTTAATGAAATAGGAACATGCACGGACTAGAAAATAACCATAACTTAATACTCGAAAAGAGATATGGTATCATTTGGAAGACCATAAGTAAGAATATACTCAAGGTACCATTTAATATATTCAAGATGAGAGTAATACTTCCCAATGGAGTTACACTTAAGTATAAAAGTATGTTCAATGAAGGATAAGTTTAAATTGACACTTAAGGGATTGAGACTTGAGGGTTTTGAGGGTTAGACATTTAAAGCTCTAATAAGATGGAGGATATGAGGACCATAAAAAATACTACCGGTAGCTTTATTATCCTCTATCTTAATAAACTACTCCTATAACCAACAACCAATTTGGATTTTAGAACTAGTCACTATAAAATGTAAAAAGAGCATATTAGGATTGGTAACAACATCATTATTCTTATACCTACTAAAAAAAGCATAAGTAATGATGTAATGATAATAAAATAAAGTCGAGAATTTTAGATAGGAGGCATGAAAGGGTATATGTAAGACAATCTATTTTCAAAACTCATTATAGTCAAAAGCAATTGAGTTAGGTGGTTTTTAAAAATTTCATCAAACTATGTCTTAGATAGGAAATATTCATGTCTAAATAGTTTAAACCAATATGAGTAAAGATTTGATGCTTTAATGTCTAACTTAAAAGATAATGAAAACTTAATGGTTATATCCTCAATGAATCTATTTTTAAGAACCAAGTATCTCCAAATTTTTTTATATCTTAAGACATAATGTTAACTAAATTAGAAGATTATTAGCAAAAATAGGGCAGCATATTCTTTCCTTATTCTGTTCTACTTCCTATTCTATTTGTATTTCCTTTTCTTTTATTTGTATCCTACTTGAGTTAGGTTTCCTAAATTAGTGATAGGACTTTGTATACAAATAGAGATGTACACTCAGAATTAAATATACAAGTAGAGAAATACATTACTTTAAAGTTATTATGGTATCAGAGCATTCTGTCTTCTTCAAGGCATTACGAGTTTAGATTAAGGTTTATGGGGAATCTTTTTTCTGCTGCTCTACTTGTGTCACCACTGCCTCTAAAGGAGTCTACTGCCACCGACCAGCCTTTGTCTGGTGTTCCAACCACCTTCTAGCTCCGAGCATGAGCTCACGCACCACCCAAGACTTCAACGTCTTCATCCACGTGCCAGCACGTGTGGTACTCTCTGATTGTTTTCTTTTCAATGGCTCATTCCTACTTATTTTTCTGGCTTCCCAGTACTTATTTAGTCCTTTTCCTACTTATTTTTTTGGCTTCCTAGTGGTTGTTTGGTCTCTTCACTGTTTTTCCTCCTTGCCTTTATCATCCCCGGCTGTTTGTAGTTTTTTTGTCATGGCAACTGATGGGTCTAAAGATATTATGGACTCTCCTATTATCCTGGATAACCCTAGCTTACAAATTAGTTATGTTAAACTTGATGAGATAAACTATTTGGCATGGTCTACTTCATGTCTTTTGTCTATTAAAGCCAGGAAATTACAAGGTTGCTTGACTAGGGCTTGAAAGCAACCTGAATAAGCAGGTCCTGCACTTGATAAATGGACTTGTGAAAATTCTTTTGTTATATCATGGTTATTAAAATCAATGTAGCCACATATTGCTCGTGGCTATCTTCTCTACTAGTCTGTTGCTAATATCTAGGCTGCTGCTTCCATTACTTATTCTTAAGTTGGTAATGATGCCTTAATCTATGAACTTTGTAATAAACTTCATAATTTGAGACAAGGGGAAATGACAGTTGCTCAATATTTTGCTGAATTAAGTGGGTTGTGGCAAGAACTCGATTACTATCAAGAATTTAAGGCTGAATGTCCCACGGATTTTGCCAACTATCAAAAAACGAGGGAGAAAGAACATGTTTATGACTTCCTAGCTGGTTTAAATGCTGATTTTGATCAAATACGAGTTTAATTATTAGGACGGGATCTATTTCTTGCCTTACAACAAGCCTATTCTTATATTCAACAAGAAAAGAGTAGAAGAAGTGCCATGATAAATGTTATCTCTATTGATAAATTTGGTTTGATGGCTAAAATTTCTAAAGATGGAAACTCTGAGAGAGAACAAGTAAAGTGTGATTATTATGGGAAACCTAGACATATAAAGGATACTTGCTGGAAATTACATGGTCGCTCACTTAAAGGAAGGGGTGGGAAACGTTTTCATCCTACACAAGTACAAGCCCATATGGCTGGAGATACCTATAAGATCACTCATACAAATATTTTCTATTTTAATGAGATTCAAAACCTCAAATGGATTCTTTCTCAACTAGAGGCCTCTTCTAGTTCCATCTCTAATTGTATTCAATTAGGTATTGCCTATACTGCTTCTTCTAATTCTTAGATTATTGACACAGGTGCAAATAGACATATGATTGGTTCTCTAAAAGATTTTTGTAAGTACTTACCATGCACTCTACCAGAAATAGTTACTCTTGCTGATAGTTCTTTAACCTTAGTTTCCAGTTCATGTTCTATTCATTGTACATCAAATTTTCAACTTACATATGTTCTTCATATTCCTAAATTTTCTGTCAATCATTTATTGGTTAGTGCTATTACTAAAGCTCTCAATTGTAAAGTTGAATTTTTTCCCACTCATTGTGTTTTCCAGGACCTGTAAACTGGGAAGAAGATTGGCAATGGTAGACTGCATAATAGCTTATATTTGTTAGAGGGTTCTTTGGAGAATAAGAGTCATACTGTTTTTTCCAAAGATGTTCATCAAGAAATAATATGATGGCATAGACGGTTAGGTCATCCATTTTTTTTATTTTAAGGAAATTATATTGTCACACCCAGCCCATACCCAGGCAGACATGCTCCCACGACACAGACAATGACCCTCTAAGAGAACCAATACCTGTGATGTCAGGGATACATCGAAAACTCGTCGTATGGGGACCCACTCTAAGCCTAATGGTGGTTGTGCTGCGGAAACACGTGATAAGCATGCATTTAAACCCGGGATCCATTCCCATACACTCATGCAACATTCAATAGCAAACAATACTGTATTGCGTT
>CANYBF011938476.1:0-30639 GCA_948192965.1 Dalechampia spathulata
AATTGAGCACGTACGGGCGTACCAAATGGGGGTACGGGCGTACGGTTGCTCGCAGGAAATTTGGTTTCTCAGAAGTTTAGGGTCGGTACGGGCGTACCAATTCCGTACGGCTGTATGCGACGTTTAATTTGACTTTTAAGGGCTTAAACCAGACGTTTTCTGCAAGTTTCCAATCTCTTTTCTTAAGCTTAAACACCCTAAAACCCTACCAAAACTTCTACTTAAGGATTCTAAACGTCGCTAGCGTCCGAGAACGCGAGATAGAAGTTGATCACGAATAGAGACAAGATCATCGGCTATTGCTAGAAGTAGCTTGCTTTTGAGGTATGTGCTAGATGATTGTTGTTAGTGCTAGTTTTGAGTGTTTAGTAATAAATTACTTTAGTATAAAAACATGCATGCATTTTAAGTTCACACACATTCTGTCTTATAGAATAGTTCTTATTGTATAAGCATTTTGACTAAGAAAATGACCTTTAAATTGAGTGATTATTTCACCATTAGAAACTAGACTTAAATATCTTTCCAAATATATATTATATGCTCAAAAATTCAATTGTTAAGACCTCCAAACATCAATTTAACAAATGCCTATCAATCTTGCCAAATTTCTGCTCAACTATAACATCCTAAATGACATGGCATTTCGGACCAAAAAAATGACTTTAGAAATTTTTGAAATTAGTACCATTGAAAACTAGATTCAAAGATCTTTCTAATGGTATATTATACGCTTCGTAATTCTAAAGATAAGGTGGTTAAAATGTAATTACCGTAAACCCCTAACTCTGCCTCTTTTAAAATTTCAGTTTCGGCAGATTATGTGCACCTCATTTATATACCACATTCATTGTATTCAATCACCTTAAAACCTTACCATATTGCACATACAACTACCTTAACATGTTATAAACAATACCAAATCAAATTTTTCAATGTTCATATATTAAATTATCATATTAGATAGTCATTAACACAAGCACACACATACTATCCTCTAAGTATCACAATGCATAACTTTTGCAATTCCAATTCAATTGCCTTAAAACTTTATTTTCTTTATTCTAACACCATAATTCTTTATTTTCATATACAATCTTATGATTTAATGCATTAGACCAAAATTGGGCAACCATATACACAAGTTCATATTTTTGGGCAGTAACTATTTTTCACATAATTCTCACATTCTAACCCACTTTTCATGCATATTTCTTCATCTTCATTATATTTCCTTATTTAATTTACATCACACACATATTATACAATATTATAAGAGTCCTTTCAACATAGGTCATCTAGGGTTTTTGTCAACATCAATTCCAAACATGAAATTTTTGAAAATTTGCTTCAAACATGCTAAATCAAGTGTGCTTGACAACATTCCATCATCAATTTAATAAAATTCATGCATAATATCCATGACCCAATTTTCCAGCAGCCAAAAATTCAAATTATAGTAAACCATAATAAGAAATAAAAACATATATAAGAAGAACTAAGTGAAAACAACTTCAAAAATATAAAATTCATTCAAAATTACCTGAGGAACAATTAATCTTTAACTTAGAAGATAAAAAGAAGGAGAAAAGAAGAAGAATTTGAAGAATGGAGAGTGGAAGGAGTGTCATACGTAATTAGGCTTCCTAATTACAAAGTAATTTATTTTATTTTTAATTAAATAAAAAGTCAAGGAAGGGTCCAATCAAATGGTGACACTTGTCACCATTTCATTGGTTCATTCCTTTTAATTATCCTTAATTTTTATCTTTTTAGTAATATTTTCATACCATACATAATATAACATAATTACATACATTAATATACATCCATACATATGTTTGATTTCCTAAAATGCCCCTCTCTTTCCATGAAATTACCAAAATACCCATACTTTCAACCTAACTTATTTTTTTAACTTTAATTTCTTTTATGACTTCTAATATACATTCTAACATATACTTTCATATAAAATAACATGTTTAACATATCAAAACATTACATTCTCTTTATGCTTTTATTTTAAAACATCATTTAAGGCATGTTTTATAAATCATTTAAATTGCACATAATAAGGCATGAACATTGCACTTTCATCACTTTAATCATTCTAATTTATGCATAAAATGCAAACATATAATGATGTGATAAATGTGGATGTGACAGCCTTCATTAGCATAACCAGGAGGATTTCTACACCTCTCTTATTGCTACAGTTTAGCACATTCAATCTTAGTTTGATCCACCTTTTCCTCCCTTTAATTGATGCCTTTTTACTGTTACCAAAGGGGGAGATATGCTTGGATAGCTTGGATTTGATTTATGTTCATGGTTGTTTTGGATGTGTTTTTATTTTATGCTTGGTTTGGTTGTTTTGAACGTATGTCTGGTTTATGTTTTATTGGCTTTGTGCCTATCTATTGTTAATACTTCTTTGATGTGTAATATTTGAACATTTGATAGATGTTTATGTTAAGTATTTTGGTTTGGATGAATTTATCACTTTATATCTTATGTTTTTATTACGGATGAGTATATATATGCATATGTTGATTTTATGCTCATAAAAAGGAGGAGATTATGATATGTTATGAATTGATTGTCGACATCAGAAAGGTTGAGATTGTTGGCCTCATGGATTATTGATTTTAATGTTAATAAGTACTTCATATACTATTTGGCATGTTTTTATGAGTTTTCGAGTTGTGTACGGTCGTACCACTATTTGATATGGGTGTGTCGAGAGCCTTTGAGTAATTCTGCATAAGTTTGCTTTTTTAGCAAAAGGTTTAGTACAGACGTACCACTTATTCTATATGGTCGTACCACAATTATTGCTCAAATTTGTATTTGAGTTTTAAGGAGCCGTGTGGATGTACCACTTGGACGTATGATCGTATGCGACTATGGGTAGAAAATTTTCTATCTTATTTTAAAGTGTTTTAACGGAACTATTTGCATTAATTACTTAGAATAGTGGACATATGTAATTGTTGTGTCAAACTATTATAACTCATGTGTTGCCTAATTAGGTTTTCACTTAAGATATAGATAAGATGATGTAATGCTAATATGAATATTAACTTATATTAATATGATATATATTTCATTTTTAATTATTATATTAATAGATTTAATTAAAATTTCATTGATAATCTTTGGATAAAATAAAAATATAATATAATGTCAAAAAAAATTAAAAATTAAAAATTAAAAATTAAAAATAAAAATTTGATATAATTTTTTATGACTTTTCAGGATATCAAATTTTATTGTAGATGTATAAATCCTTTTTATTTTTGATGAATTCATCTCTTTGCATTCTTTTCTTTGTTGATATTCAAGATGACACCTCCAATGCGTTATTCTTTCTTCTTGTTGAAGATTCTAAAACGGTTATTTGATATATACATTTGGAGATTGTGGATGTGAAATTGCATGAGTTAAGTGTTTTTTAAAATTTATTATTTATACATTCAAGCAATTATATTTTATGAATTACATTTAAAAATAATTATCTATATATTTAAACCACAGATATTTTATAAATTAAATTCAAATAAAATAACAATTAATATAGATATATTTTTTATGCATACCAGGTTCGATGCTAGTATTAATATAATTTACGAATCGTGCCTTTTTTTTTTTGGTAATTTCAAAAAATGGACAACGTAAGGCACGAACTAAATTATTAAATTTGTTAAAAAAAACTAATAATAAATTAAATATAAAATAACAGCAAAATAAGTAATTAGTAGACGGAAAACAACTAGAGAGAGAAAGAAGAGCTGGAAGGGAAAGAAAAATATGACCAAACTTTGTTTGATCTAGCATCACCAATACGACGACTTCATCTCCCTCCCTCCTCCTCCTCCTCCTCCTCCTCCACCACCACCACCACCACCACCACCACCACCACCGACGCCTATACAGCCTGCATCGATTTTTATACCGAGCTCAAACACCAAACTCATTGATCCAATAGAGGGAAACAAGAAAAAATTTAGAAATGTCTCTGAACATGAAAACCCTAACGCAAGCCTTAGCAAAAACAGCAGCAGTAATAGAGAAAACCGTACAGACCACCGTACAAGAAGTAACCGGACCCAAGCCATTACAAGACTACGAGCTTCTAGAACAGATCGGCTCAGCCGGACCAGCGCTGGCGTGGAAATTATTCTCGGCGAAGGCAGCGCGCGAGTCCACGCGCGCGCACCAGTATCCGACTGTGTGCGTCTGGGTGCTGGACAAGAAAGCGCTGTCGGACGCCCGTGTGAGGGTCGGGCTGTCGAAGGCAGCGGAGGATGCATTTTTGGATGTGATCAGGGCGGACGCTGCCCGGCTTGTGAGACTTAGGCATCCAGGAGTGGTGCATGTTGTGCAGGCTCTGGATGAGAACAAGAACGCTATGGCTATGGTTACCGAGCCACTTTTCGCGTCGGTGGCTAATGCGCTTGGCAATTTGGAGAATGTTGTTAAAATTCCTAAAGAGCTTAAAGGAATGGTAATGGGTTCTTCTTGAATTATTTTGAAGTTTGTATTTATTTGAACCTGTTTTTAAGCAAGGGTAGTTCTTGTTTTACATTTATGGATTTATATGTGATTTAGAGCTGGATGGCTTAGTACTTATGTTATATTATACTCTGGAACCACTAAATTGTTGCTGGTTAATTTTATTAGAGCCCTATAGTTGTAGTAAATTATTTTCAGTTTTTCCCAATTAGCACTTGAACTGGGGTTATTTTATAGTGTTTCTCCAATCTTGAAATCTTGTTACGATGAGAATTGGAATAATCAAGAAATGGTGTGAAGGTAACTTTAAAGGTTCTGATGCAATTTCCTAACACATTTAGGAAAGAGGTGGACAAATATGCATAGCGACTTTAAGGTACCTATGTTGATTATTATGTGCAGAGTGCATATCTTGATATCATGCTGAGTTAATTTTGTTAGCTTTTGCTTTTGTTGAAGTTTTCTTCTGTCTGCGTTGTCTGAGAAGTTTGGCACAGCTAAGCATTCAAGAGAGTGAAAAATTGAAATCATGTTCATCACCAAATTCATTTTTTCTTGTTTATTTCTTGTCAACTTAAGACAACATGTTCTGGTAGTCTTAGCTCATTTAATTTTGTGCATAAAAATTGTGTTTGTGAGTGAAGAACACGTTCCTTTATGTATGTATGCACATTTATCAGTTTTACTATCAGTACTAGATTATATATTCATTTTCTCCGTTGGTTGTTTTCTTTTCATCATTTTGTTGAGAGCTTCCATTAGAACATGGTAAATGTATGATATTATGATTCCATACAACCTTATTTATTATATTTTGGTCCTTTTCTCATTCTGATAAATTCATATCTTATTTATTTCTTGTCAACTTAAGACACCATGTTCTGGTAGTCTTAGCTCATTTAATTTTGTGCATAAAAATTGTGTTTGTGAGTGAAGAACACGTTCCTTTATGTATGTATCTACATTCATCAGTTTATCAGTGCTAGATTTTATATTCATTTTCTCCGTTGTTTGTTTTCTTTTCATCATTTCGTTGAGGACTTCCATTAGAACGTGGTAAATGTATGATATCATAATTCCATACAACCTTATTTATTATATTTTGGTCCTTTTCTCATTCTGATAAATGATATTTAGGTATTCCTTTTCCCGTGGCTAGAGAATTTTAATCTAACATGGTATCCTTTTACCGGTTCATTTGTGGTCATCTTAGCCATTAAAGCAATGTCTGAATCTTCAAATCTATGTATAAGGTTTCAAATGGTCACCATGCAACCATTTACCTTTCGTGATTGCAATTAGTTTTGTTTGTAACAGTGTGGCGAGCATATCTTTTATGCAATCTTACAAATGACCTAGAAAGAGGTTTTTTGAGTAGTTGTACGTTAATGTCCTATAATTTTGTTGAACGGTTGAAGCAAGATATCTTATGAGCACATTCTTGATCTTGTTATTTTTACCATTGACATACTTTTTCAAGACAATGTAATCCTCAGTTCTGAACTGGTTGATTTATGCTTAATCTATTTGAAGGGAACCTTAGTTTCTTTAGAAATCAATCAATTCCATTAACATGGTAGTATGTAAAACCCCCATCTCTTCTTGTAGGAAATGGGAATATTGGAGGTGAAACATGGTTTACTACAAATTGCAGAATCCTTGGACTTCCTTCATAATAATGCACGCCTTATACACCGTGCTATATCACCAGAGGTATGTTCTTCAATCTATCTTTTGCCCCAATTTTTAGAATGCATTGAAGTCAGTGGCTACAAAAAAAAAAAAAAAAAAAGAGGATCTAATATCTGTACTTTGGGAATAGGCACAAGCTTGTTCTTGATGGTTGTTACTTCTTAATACTTGTAAATAATTAAATGACGTGTTTGATACATAATAGCTAAGGGCTCTCAAAGTAAAGCATTGATGCAAACCAGTGCAAATAGAAAATTGGTTAGTGTCGCCTTCAACTGTATGAACACTAACAACCACTTTGTCATGTATATCCTTAATTACTTGATATACCTAATAGAAACACACTCACCATAAAACATTTTTCCGTACACTATCTTATGCCTTTTCTAGATCAATGACTATTATTTGTAAATCTTTCCTCATCTCTCAAATTTTTCAATTGAGCTTGAATAACAAAAATCCTTCATCTTCATGGCATGAACTAATTGATAGAAGTAGAGGATTACATTGATGTTCTGTAACCCTCTCCCATAGTTAGAATGACTCATGAACTTAATACCCTTATAAATCTGAGCCAGTGTTGTTAAAAGGTGCCCAGGTGCAGGCTTCTCGCTTGAGTACCCCCTGGGTGCATTGCCTAGACTTCCCTTTCCGGTCCTTTTTAAAAATCTCTCTATCCAATGCTGCTATACGTGAAGTTTGAACACTGAGAAGTCTCAATTAGGAAATAATATATTTAGGAATTTAAAAGCAAAGAGGAAGTAATTACAACCAGAATTTCTATTTGAGAATTTATGAAATCATTATTGTCATTTGGCTAGACTAAAAACTTCTTTTTAGTATTTATTCTAACATTTTATATTGGTAGAAATAATTTTAATGTCAATACTTTATGATTAAAAAATTATCAAATTGCATTACCTGTTAGCCATTTTCTTTTGCATGTGTTAGTATTCATTTCATTAAGCTATTAGTGCCTCCCTTCACTCACACAAGCACCTAGTGCCTCACATGATTTGGAACCTTGTTGCTTAAGAGCGCCTAGTGCATTTCACAACCCTGTTTTGAGCACCCTTATATTTTTAAATAAAAATTCACTTGCACCTGTTGCGAAGACTGCTGTTATTAAGTAGATATTTTCAGATCATTTTGAGCTTTTCTTTATATGATATGGTTTATATGAATTGTGAAGATAAAGTTTAAGGGAGGAGTTGAGCTAGAAGGAGTTGCTTGATGTGAAATCTCTTTATAATGCATGCTAAATTCGAGTAAAATTTACTCTGTTGGAAGTTGGAAGAAATGTTGCCATTTGAATAAGTGATTGAAGTCATTGGAAAAAGTATTTCCATTAATTTTTTTTTTATATTTTTTTTGTGTAAAATTGCTATTGAAGTTATTTTTGTGAAAAACTTGGTAAAAATTGATGCTTTTCTAGAAAACAATTTTGGAGAAACACTTTGTTTTTGTAAAAATAAAAAAACCTATCAATGTAAAATTGAGAAGGCTTTTTTTCTTTTTGACCTCAAATAGCAACCAAAAAGGGTCGTAATGTTTACTTACTCTCTGTTAAAGGTGAAGTTGAACTGAATTTTATTGCTTTATGATATAGTGAGATCTGTTTTGATATTTGATTTTTCTATTTGAAGGTAAAAAATGTGTAGTTAAATTGGTATCAGGTTGATTCATGTATCAAAGAAATCAACTAGATAACCTCAACTTGTAATTTGCAGAATGTACTGATCACTTCAAATGGAGCATGGAAGCTTGCTGGATTTGGTTTTGCAATCCCAACAGACCAGGCTTCAAGTGACTTGCCTAGCTCTCAAGCCTTTCATTATGCTGTGAGTTAACCTTTGTAATTTATAGTCATACCAAT
The DNA here is from genome assembly GCA_948192965.1 of Dalechampia spathulata. Taxonomy (NCBI): domain Eukaryota; kingdom Viridiplantae; phylum Streptophyta; class Magnoliopsida; order Malpighiales; family Euphorbiaceae; genus Dalechampia; species Dalechampia spathulata. Next base: position 8,084 of record CANYBF011938476.1, read on the forward strand.
AGTTTTGAGTTTAATTCTTTGCCTTCACCTTTCATGGATTTTTCTCTGGGCTTCATTTTGTTTTGGGAGAACATTTTTCCATTTTTCCGTTATTTTGGGGCACACAACTATTTGAGCAGGGGTAATATTTTCTCAATATCAGTAAAAATTTAGTGATGTTGAATAGAATAATTTTATTTTCAACACAGTGAATCATTCTTGATTTTCACAATCATGGAAGGGGAATGGATTACATGGAAATTATATAGTACGTAGCAAACATTCCAATTATTGTCCCTTCTGACCGTCTTTGATCACCTCAGGTTACTGATTGCTAAACTTATCAAGATCCCACATATATATAAGCCTTAGGTGCAAGTCTATTGCCACTGTTGATTGTCCCCAATCACTATTGGCTAAATGCACTTTTCAAGTACAGCACTTCAGTTTGATCACATAAGCAGTTCAAGCATACTTTATACAAACTATGTTTAATCATTTTTCCTCTATTTGAATCACTCAGGAATATGATGTTGAGGATTCTATGCTGCCTCTTCAGCCAACTCTGAATTACACTGCACCTGAACTTGTTCGGAGCAAGTCTCCTTCAGCTGGATGCTCCTCTGATATTTTCAGTTTTGGATGTCTTGCCTACCACTTAATTGCTCGCAAACCCTTGTTCGACTGCCACAACAATGTCAAAATGGTATTCTCACATATAAAATTATGCTTATTTCACACATATACATTGTTTATAAATCTTGTGGCGTCTTCTAAAGATGTGAAATGTATGTTTTATGATTTTAATGAAGCCTTTTTAATTCTTAGCTGATCTGTGCTAGAATCTAATATCCTAATCAGAATAGGACTAGGAACACTATGATTTTATTTCCTACTGTAAATCCTAATTACTGCATGATTAGGACCATAGTTGTTAAAGGTGCCCCTAGGTGCAAGGTGCATGTGGCGCAAGCCTTTGAGCCTTAAACCATTTAAGGAGGGCAACATTAATTATGTGCACGCCTGGGTGCTAAGGCTCCTTTACCACGTTTAAGGTGCAAAACAAGGCATGTCTTAGTAATATTAGACCAAAGATTTTGTATTTTTATTACAATAAAAAAATCATGCTTACTATTTACATCTTGACTTAAAAAAAAAATATCATTGGAAAGAAGAGTCAAGAAAAGATATTTTCTATTTCTTAAAATAACAAATGGGTTTAAACATGTCTAATCTTAACTTTCTTTGTGTTCAGTTGTTATCCTATGCGTTTGCTATTAGAAAAAGATGGTTGCTTGAAGTTGTAAAAAAGATTCTATTTTGTAATGTAATGTCTTGTGAATGCATGAATAATTTTTATTTAGTGGTAGGAATATTATTTTAAGTATGAAATAATTTTATTTTTATTTTTTCTTTTGATTTCAAGAAAAGAACATAAATGATATATTTGGTATATCTAATATTGCTACAGCTAATAAATATTACACATAGCTTTAGATGTCTCATATTTGAAATTTTGATCTTTTTACGCCTCACATCAATCGAGCACAGCCTAAATGCACCTTACACCTTTAATAACTATGATTAGAACTATGTTTTATTTCTTATTTTATGATTTTATAACTATTATGTGAACACTTCTTTGGGTTGGGTTGATGTAATATATCAAGTAGAACTGATAACAATGTAGTTTATTTAGTTTGCTTTTTTCTTGCTTTTCCATGGTTTGTTAATTTTATTGTTCTCTTCCTTTTCTTTCTCTTCCATACCTTTTATGTTTCATGTTATTCCTTTCTTTTTCCTAATTCTTCACAATTTCAAATACATATCTGGCTATGAAATGTTTCTTCCCTTATTTTTCCTTTTGAGAATGTTGAGCTTTTCTTACTCTTAGACTTTTTCAAAATGCTATGATATCAATCCTTTTTTTCTTGGAAATATAAAAGAAGGATGCTTATCAATTACAACAAAGTTAAGAGAAAGCTATGTTTGTTGATAGGAAAATGTGTTTTTGTATGAAGGATATGTCTAAATGTTGAAAGTGGGTGATTGAAAACATTTTAGCATTTCATTTGACAACCCTGATCACTTATCTGTAGTTGAACTTGAGGTTTCCAAGAGAAGTTGTCATAATTTATCAGACCTTCATCCTAGTCTTTGCCAAAGCAACCACTTGAAAGTAAGAAAATTGGTGGGCATGGTTGTTCTCAAGTACTGTGTTCAAGTCTGCTTTTGATCAGACCACATGTTAGGATATGAATCCTAGTGAAAATAAGCTAAGAAAAGAAGAGACTAGGGAAATTGAAGGGAAGAAGTGGGAAAGAGATTATGTATTTCGTTCATAATAGATGATCCTTTACACTGCAATACAATATATGTAGCTAACCTAAAATTCCTCTGCTGTCCTTTCTAACAACCATGACAGACAACAGAATAATCCTCGGACTGCTGCTATGAAGATGAGGTTTAATATATGTAAACCATACTGTTTACATCTGTTGGTACGATTTTCTTATTGAAGGAGTGCCTCAGGTGTGCTAGTCTTAGCACCTCGTCTCTTGAATGATGACCCCCTAGTCACCGAGGCATCCCACTAAAGCTCAGAGGCAATTTGTACTGAGGGCTCACTTTATCAACATGTCTTGTATGTAAACCAGTCATTACTGTATTGGATTACTTCTTCTAGAAAATGTGGGGGTCCACTTGCACTGCTTTCTTTTGATGCCATTTTATTATTAATTTTATATGTACTTTATCTAGCTACTTGAAGAATAAACAAGTGCTTAATATGCAAGGAATGTTTGGAAGCTCTAGCATTGAACCTTGTAAGATTTACTTTATGTAGAATACATACATGTACGTAACATGCATTATTATGGGAACGGACCTTGTTCCAATAATTTTTTCATGACTGAATTTCGTTATTATTTTGGAGTGTTTTGAAAAATTTGATGGGTCATTGTTTTTTAGTTCATCATGGAGCTGTGACATTAGATACAATTGGTCATGATTCTGTGGGGGGATAAGTTCTCACCTCTTTTGGTTCTGTCTTCAATTGACCGCTGTTTCCTTTGTTACTCATTGCAGTATATGAATACCTTGAATTACTTATCCAGTGAAGCTTTCTCCTCCGTTCCTCCAGAATTAGTTCCTGATCTTCAGAGAATGATATCCACAAACGAGTCTTTTAGACCAACAGCACTAGATTTTACAGGTAAAATGCAAGCATCTATAACCAGGGAAGTCACTGTTTCTCTGGGATTAGAATCAAACTTAGGTTGGCTTAGATGAAGAGAATGGAATGATGAATCTGAAGTTGAAAATTGAAGACTTGTTTTCATTCCTAATGCGGGCTATAGATTGGAATTTATAACAGGCCTGAAAGTACGTATTCCCTCCATTCCATAATAATAGGCTTACTTTTCTTTTTCATCCACCCCAAAATACAAGCTAGTTCCCTTTTTAAGACCATTTTAGTGTGTAAATTTCCTATTGTATCCTTATATATCTTGCATTGTTATGAAACATTAATGAAGTTTTTTACTTTTATATGTCCATTCTCTTTCCAGTGCTGACTATCAATTATAATGCACTGAAAATCCAGATCATCTCATATTAGTTAGAGGTATCATATTAAAAGTACACTACTTCAACTATAATAACACATTTTATTAATGTGTGAAAATAACCATAAGCCAATGATCTTGGGATGGAGGGAGTATTACTATTTTTTATCACCCCACATGCCTGCTTCGTAATATTTTAGAAACAGATCATGTATTTTATTTGTTGTTTTAACTACCTTTTGTTGATCAAGATGTGCCTTCTCTTGCCATTGTAATTGATGAAAGACTAGGGTGCTTCCATTAGCATAACAAATAAAGTTGTTCTTCTATTGTTTATATTTATTGTTGTATCAGGAGTGCGGGCAACTAATTTCATCAGATTTTTGAAAGGGCTGTAATTTCATTTAAACCAACAAATGCTACAATAGCATATGGCTGTTGCAGTTTCTGTTGACATGGAAGATATATTAATTATTTTAACTTAAATTTTTGTCAGTCTGTAAATAATTTTTAGTTCTATGTTGTTTCAATGCAGGTTCTCCATTTTTCCGGAATGACACTAGGTTGCGTGCGCTTCGCTTCCTGGATCACATGCTTGTATGGTTTTTTAATCTTTGACTAGCCCATGCTTCTGGTATTAATTCACCTGGATACTCTGCTTGAGGAAAATTTCCAGGGAGAATAAAAGGAAGAATCTAAGTAAATGCTGTGGTGAAAATGATACTTTCTGGTTTTGTCTTATTGCAGGAAAGAGATAACATGCAGAAGTCAGAGTTCTTGAAAGCATTATCAGATATGTGGAAAGATTTTGACTCACGCGTATTGCGATATAAGGTTTCTGTTTTTCTTTGCAACATGACCTTCAATTTCTTTTTCTTGTTCTATAGGCTAGCTTGACTTTGCAATAGTTGGCAAAGTTTATTAAGATACCTGTATAACTTTTCCAGTCAATTGAATTCGAGTACATATGAAGATGGTTATCTGAGTCATTATGAATGTTAATGATTTCCATTTGTGTATCAATATATTTTACAAGAACCAATCATTTTCACAACAAACTCAGATTATTGTGTTAAATCCAGCTATGTCAGTTTCTGTTCTTTTTCAAGCTGTTGTTTCATTTAGTATCCAGCATATCGGGAAGCATTTATTGTTAACTAATTTTTTTAGTCATACTTGGAAAAATGGAACTTCTAAGCAAAGAAAATTTTGTGCAGGTACTTCCACCGTTATGTGCAGAACTTAGGAATACGGTGATGCAACCAATGATTCTTCCTATGGTTCTCACCATAGCAGAGTCTCAGGTACTGGTTCTTTCATCATTGTTGGTTCAGGTTAATGGTTGACATTTTCATGTAGTGTGTTCTGATGATTTCGTAACAGATTTTGATTTCTTGGTATCTGGGGATTTCATTTAACTGGTGAGGTGATATTTGCATACAAAAAAATTGCACTTCATTTTTTGAATGTGCTTGATGATTCCATTCAAGCAGTCTCTTTTCTTCCTCTTGTGCGATTTGTCCGTCTCCATTTTTACCTTTGATTTGCAGGGTAAAATGCACTAGAGGTTTTTGCTTCTTTTTTTTTTTTTTTTCGAAAATGGATACCAAATTTCAATTTTTTTTCATAGGGAGGTCACCTAAAGGGATTTTGATGAAAATTTTCTTACATGGAAACCGGAGAAAAATATTCTTCATGTCAGCATCAACATTAGTTTAGTTTCATATAGGTCATTGAACTTTTTCACTTATTTCTTTGAAATAAAATTTTATAATATAATAAATAATTAAAAACTTATTTAATGGTCATGAAAAATTAATTTTACAAACTAATTATTAAAAATTTTAAATATTTAATTAAAACTTTAAAAAACATAAAAGTCCCCATTACATTTATAATTTAGTTAATAGAAACATGATTTTAATTATTAAATTATACTAGATAATAGATAATAATTTACGTCCAAAAAAATTTCATTAGTTAACTTTTAAAACATTATCTTTCTAATAAAATTATTAAAAAAAATTTTCAAGAATTTATTTGTTGATCAAAACTTAATTTTGATGTAATTTTAATATTTAATTCACACCTTATTAAAAAAGTTTTACAACATTTACCTGAAATTTAGAAAACATGAATATGTTGATTACATTTATAATTTACCTTAACAAGAACATAATTTTAGTTATTATCAAATAAAAGATAATAATGTACATTCAACAAATATCTCATCATTTAATTTTTTAAAAATTTACTTTTGTTTAATAAAGCTATTGAAAATGTTTCAAAGAATTTACTAGCTAATTCATTATATGAGCATTGAATTAATTTTTAACTATTCATTGTATTTATTTATTTTTTATATAAAAGTTTAGTATCACTTTTGACATGAGTGAAAAAGTTCAGTGACTTATTTGAAACCAAAGTAATGTTGATGTGGTGCTAATGTGAAGAATATTCAAAGAATATTCCTTATTCAATTGCCCCATAAGCAAAATTTCATTGGAATCCCTTTGGGTAACCTCCTTGTGAAATAAAATTATAGTTTGGTAATCAAAAAGAAAAAAATTGACATTCAAGAACCGTTTTAAAAAAAAAGTAGCAAAATTCAACAATCTCCAATACATTTTACCCTTGATTAGTTGCTTTTCTCTTAAACCTTCTCATTGCTATATACATAGATGAGGTTGTGTCATTAGAAAAACGGGTTTTTGAAGTTTTTCTTTTCTTTTTTTTTTTTTGGGTGTACTAGAATATTTTAAAGATGATTACAATTAAACCCATGGGTCAAAGAGGGTATTGGGTATAAACTCCCAATGATGACTAAATAAGTCAGATGTTTGCTAACTTATAATTTCAATTAAGTTGGTTTGATTATGTGATAGGGGTCAACTTAATTGATTCATTTAGGTCAAAATAACACTTGAAATGATGGTTAAAATTTGTGATTTTTCTTTATTTAATATAATAAGCTGTTAAGATTTCTTTCTTTTTTGGAATGACTTGTATATTTATGAGGAATTCTAATAACTAAAATATATCATTATTTTGAAAATTAAATATTTTAAATTACGAAATTTCATAGTTTTGAAGTGATTAAATTTATCAAATAACTTACAAATTCAACATTTAAAAGTTTCAGTACTTGTAACACTTAAATTTAAATATTAAATCTTTAAGCACTTAATGTTTTGTCTTACCAAACATTGCCTAAATAGAGTTGGAAACACACCTTGCACAATCAATTCACTCCTGTTAGAGTTTAGCTATATACATGTTTATAGCACTTAATAACTTGACAATTTCCCATGTGGATTAATTCTCCAACACTCCGTGAGATTGTAAAATGAACCTGTTAAACTTGGAGACCCATTATAAAGGAGGTTTGGGCTTCACTAATATCCCAATCTCAGGTCTTCCAAAAATAAGCTCAAAATCATTCGGCCATTATGCCACTTGTAATTTAACATGACATTGGAATCGATGGACTTGTTGAAATGCAACATAGATTTTATTTGGGTGGTTAGTTGATGGAGTCTCTTGACAACAAAATGACCTAAGCATTTTAATTTATTATAAGCTTTTATCTTTTTACCATTGCCATTCCTAATAAAGTAAGATTACTTTCTATCATCTTCTCTCAAGTGTAATTGGTGGATAAGCTGTCATTTGTTAAACATAAATGGAATCTTGCTTCATCCTTGAGTATGTCTTGGCATGCCATGTTGAGGTCTAAGGCTACTTATTATTTTAGCCTTGTTTGCTAATCCAAACTCTAGAGCTTTAACTGAACCTAGGATTTTCTGGTTATTAGGTCTTCTTAAGACTTGGATGCCATTTAGAAACTTTATGTTGAAGAAAATGTTGGCCCAAATTTGCAATGACGACTACATTAATGAGGTTGGAACTCATTTTGCAGAAGCCCCATTGGCTTATGTACACTACTTATATACAATTGCATACCTTCAAATTTTCCATGTGGATTATATTCTTCAAACAAGGAATTGGTAGTCGTTTCTAATTTCATAATAGTTTGTTTTAGGACTTGTACATCCTTCTTTTTTCTCAAGTATGTTAACATGTAAAGTTCTGAGCTACATGTATAGGTAGGTAGTTTGCATGAAAATGAATGATGTAAATGTTGTGTTGCTGCTGGAAAGTAATTTACACTTTCCATATTTACATACATACATGCATGCATCTACATGTATAGGTAGGCCGTATGCATGCAAATGAATGATGTGAATGTTGTGTTGCTGCTGGAAAGTGATTTACACTTTCCACATTTACATACATGCATGCATGCATTCATTGTATAGTAGATAAAAGTTGATGTTTTGAATTCTGTTGTAGGATAAACATGATTTTGAGTTATCCACACTTCCAGCTCTCATTCCTGTCCTGAGCACTGCTGCAGGCGAGACACTACTGCTGCTTGTTAAGCATGCTGAACTTATTATTAACAAGGTAACTGAAGGAGCATTGTGCTACTGCTATAAAAGGAATATTCAAGTTATTGTGTGTAACATTGATGATTCTTATTTCAGAAAAAGTTTAGTTAATTTCATAATATCAGTGAATAGGCGGTCATAATTAATCTTTACACTGCTTGATTGATCATGTGGGGTTGCCAATGAGTAGCATTCATTTCATTAGAGCAACTCATGTGATCTTAGAAAATTATTGTATCCTTATATTGGTTCTTCTATCACCAACAAAAAAAGACCATATTTGGGATTTCATGTAGCATTTCGAGCATAATTGCTCCATATTTGTTTCCTATAGTTCTTCATATTTTAGTGGCCATTGCTATGTTTATTGGAAAGTCCTGTTGTCGCAAGAACACTGATAATTCAAAAATGATATTTTTATTTTGTTCAACATTTTCTGCTTGATTTTTTGAGGTTCATGATTAGTGTTGAAGTGGTGTTAGTCGTGTTCCTGTCGTAATAAATAAGGTGTTGGTAGTGTTCTTGTTGTAATAAATAATGAAAAGCTTTTTTTCCTGTAGCCTTTTTGTCTTGTAGACCATCAAGACCCTGGGTTCATGTCCTATGTAGGTGTTCTCTCAATGGCTCAATTGTAATGGGACTACTGAATAAACTTATTTCAACTAACCCTTGGTTTGTTGCTGGAAAAGCTTCACACTTAAGAAAATTTGAGGAAGCCGACTCTCTCTTTTCATGGATATAAACCAACATCAACACTTTTTTTTTTTGTTTATATTTATTAAATGATTACATTTGCAGTAATAAATGTTTTGGAACCTGCAGCCATGAGGTTGTAGATATGATTCTCGTCTTATTCTTCTTGAAGTAATATTTTCTACAGCCTCTTGGGTTACTAACTTCCCACTCTGTGCAGTTTTGCAAATTAGATCCTAAATTAGTGCAAAAATTCATCTGAAATATGTATTGTTGAACTTGACCATTTTATATATGTATCTTGTTACTTATTTTTCAGTTGCTTAGCTGAATCATTTCTGCTTCTGTCATTTATATGAACATGTTTCCAATCATGATTCGTAGTTGAATGTGATATTGCCTATTATGTGATTGTTGTAGACTAGCCAGGAGAATTTGGTGTCATATATTCTGCCTTTGCTTGTTCGAGCTTATGAAGATACTGATCCACGTGTCCAAGAGGAGGCCATTAAAAAGTCTACATCTCTTGCTAAACAACTAGATATTCAGGTGACTTTCATTCATATGTATAGATGCTCTTGTTTTTCTATGTACTGAGAAATATCATATATTCATGTATATGAGTATACTTACTTTCATTAACTTGTTCCTTGTATTTGTCCTTGTCATTGGGCCTGCATTGTAATACGCCAATCATATGTTCATGATTCATATTTCAAAATCTATGTTCAACTATGTAGTTGGGAAAGTGTAGTCCAGTAAATGGAGCTGATTAATTCAGTAGTTAAATATTGGATTGCTTGATATGCTCAAAAAATTTGTCCTCTCTTTTTTGTAGAATGATCAATAATTTAAAAAGCTTTACCCCTGTAACTCGCCTGATTTTAGGAGGATGTAATGCACAGGTGATTACCTGGTGGACTAGACCAGTTCTTTTCAGCTATCTGAACTGATGGAACACTATCTTTCTATTAACAAACCCCAAATGTATGCAATTTCAAGACTTGCACTTGGTGGTTCTTCTGAGGAATAACAAATTTAAAGGTTCTTTTGCCATCTATGAATTTGTGGATAACAGCCAAAATGTTGCAGCTCTCTACGTGTTAACTGCTCTACTTGCATGCCTTTTATTCATCGAGATTTCATGATATGATTGTTAGTGGAATCATGCTAGACCTGATTAGTTCTTATCAACAAACTTGATAGGAACCTAGAGTCTGCAACCATTCTCCAATTTGATTAGTTCTAGCCAATAACTTTTTCACTGGTCTTGTTTTATTGAATAGCTTGATGGCATTATAACTTGAACAATTTTTTTATGAGCATGTAGATTCCCTGCCATCTACGTAAGCATGATTTTACATGTGGCTAGTTATGCCCTGGGAGCAGGTTAGCTATATTTGGGTAAATTACAAAGGCCAAATGATAAAAGAATAGCACAACCTTTTGGAGTTGCGACTTTAGCCTATAATTTCAATTTTGACCATATCATCTTGATTTGAAGAATTGGAAGCAACTATGTCCTAGCTATTATTGACTTCAAAATTGTATTAGGTGATAGATGACGTAACTTTTTTTACTTTTGTAATATCCCTTGCAAAATTAATTCTAACAATATAAGTAACTATGATTATAATTTATGTGCTTAGTTATATATTACATCTAAAAAAACCCTAATAATTACATGTAATTTGCCTCTTGTTATGATTTTGATCTTAATAGTAAGAATATAACTGCTGATAATTATTCAAATTAGGATAATAATACCGAAATTTAATGTGCTAAAATCACAACTACAAGGTTGTGGTTTTTTTGTCATTTGGTGAATTGCAAAATGCCCTTGAGATTTAACCAAAGTAATAGTTCATGCGCTGTTTTAAAATTTATTGAATTTGGTTCTTGATTTACATAATTTTGGTACTTTTTGCTCACTTTCAAGTTTCAATCTCTTTCGATTTTCATGATTAATTATTTTCCATGCTATTTATATATATTAAATCTTGAAAAGCAGTAAATAAAGAACTAAATTTGTTAATTTTAAAAACAAAGGGAATAACTATGAACTAGAGTAAACCTGTGAGGTGGTTTTGTAATTTACCCATCATATTTTTCCTTGTAGAACCACTTGATGCAAATAGCTGTGTTTTTAACATATGCATTGGAAGCTAGAACAGAACATCAACTTTTTAGCTGTTATGCATGCATTGGTGCATCTACGGTCACTGAACACATGCAAAACTCCTCTCCTTTTGTATATTTTAAGCGAACATGCTTGGTTTTACTATTCACATTGACATATTACTCTGTTATTCCTTGTATGTAATTTATGCAGCTAGTAAAGCAATCAATTCTACCTCGTGTTCATGGCTTAGCACTCAAAACAACTGTTGCTGCAGTATGCTTCTTTCTTATTTTTCATTTTCTGCTTCGTTTATTTTGTAAATTTTATCAAATTTGAATCTGTTGATATGAATGCTTAAAAGAGAAGAAAGGGTGAATAACAGGAAAATTTTGTGATTCTAAATGCTTAGAGGAATGATTGAACGGGGGAATAATAGAAAAAATGTGTGATCATGAATACTTGAAAAAGGTAGAAATGAGGGTATAACAGGAAAATTTGGTGAGACTACGCTGCTCACCCATGCTTTTAGAATGAATTTTAGTTGTTCTTGTTGTTAAGACTAGTTTTCACATTAACTAGAAGTAGAATTTACTTCCTATTTATACACATCAATTCTATAGAATAGGAAATAATTACAAGGTAATAAAATCCTGCCCAATAAAATCTGCCCTGATTGATTAAGATACAACTTCCTAATCTATACACCTTCCTAATTTATACAGTTGCCTAATTTACATTTATTTTGAATCAGAAGCTAAGTATATGTTTTAATTGCCAGGTAAGAGTCAATGCTCTGTTATGCTTTGGCGATCTTGTTCATAAACTTGATAAACATGCTATTCTGGAAATCTTGCAAACAATTCAACGTTGTACAGCTGTTGATCGTTCTGCTCCCACCCTTATGTGTACCCTTGGGGTTGCAAATTCAATTCTTAAGCAGGTAATAGTTTCTTGTAACTAGAATGGTGTTTATTACTGTATCAGTTTTCTTTCGTTGGGATGATTAAGAATCTCATGAAGATTGTTCTTCTTGTCAGTATGGAGTAGAATTTGTTGTAGAGCATGTCCTTCCCCTACTCATACCTCTTCTCACCACCCAACACTTGAACGTTCAGCAGTTTGCAAAGTATATGCTCTTTGTGAAGGATATCCTCAGGTACAACAATACGCTGCAACTTACCTAGACTAGTGAACTTTTATCATGTCTGCCTATGAGCATGCCTGTGAAATCAATGGTGGTTTTTCTTTTCATTCTTTCTGTCAAATTAATATTCTCCTCGATGCTTGTAGGATCTGTATATCTCTTTGCCACATACATATGGTAATTTTTCTTTTTAATAATCTTTTCTCAAAAATGATCTGGGCTTGTTATAGGATGATAGAAGAGAAGAAAGGAGTCACGGTAACTGACTCTGGAATTCCAGAGGTAAAGCCAGTACCACTTGCCAATGGGCTTCAATCTCAAGCCTCAAACAAAAAAAGTTCGACTGTTGCTCCTGCAATAAAAAGTAGCCCTTCATGGGATGAGGATTGGGGTCCTATTTTGAAAGGACCTGCCTCTAGAAACCAGCCTTCTACAAGCAAGCCATTATCCACCCTTCCCATTTCAAGTAATCAGAAAATTCAGTTGGATTCTTTTCAATCAGAATCTTCCACGAATTCTTCTGCATCTATTACTGCATCATGCACACCAGTTGACATAGAATGGCCTCCTCAGTCATCTTCAGGTGGAACTCCTCAGATTGGTGATGTGGACAAGCAATTAAATACAGGAACATCATCCTCTTCAAACTTTGATGATCTGGATCCTTTTGCTAATTGGCCTCCACGATCTGATGGTACTTCTGGTGCATCTGGAACCACCTCTAATAATGGTTCTGTTGGATCATTGGCAAATAGTTATGGTACCAATTTGAATACAAGCATACCTAACAGTTTGAACTTTCTAACCAATGGAAATAATAGCTGGGGCTTTAATAATCAGAACTCGTTGCAGCAACTGAAATCAAACCAGGGGGCTCCTGCAATGAATGCTGGTAGCTTCAACAGTTTTCTCGGTTCACAAAATTCTATTGGTTTCATGAAACAGAACGAGGGCATGTCTACTTTAGGTTCTTATAATGATAAGAAACCAACAGATCTGGGATCTATATTTGGTTCTGGCAAGAATGAAACATTGGCACCTAAACTTGCTCCTCCCCCTTCAACTGCTGTAGGTAGAGGAAGAGGAAGGGGAAGGGGAGCAATGTCTACTACAAGGACTAGCCATCCCAAGTCACAATCTGGACAACCGCCCCTTTTGGACTTGCTGTAATGGGTTGGATTGCCTTTGCTGTATGAGGGATACAGTAGGAGAGAAGAAATGATATAACCAGGATGTCCTCTCCATGTTTTGAACAGAATCACTTGAATAATCTCGAAGGATGAGTTCATCTTGGGCATGAATTTGCAGAGTGCATAGTGAAAATGGCTTGTCTGTCACGTGATTGTTTGTTGTAGTTTATTTTTGTTTACCTGCATCAGGTTTTTTTAATCCTTTTTACTTAGTCCCCTTATTTTTCTTTTTTCAGGAAAAAAAGTATTCATGATTTTCACTTTGATTAGTTAAACTTATGATTTTGGGAAATAGATTTTGCTGGGAAATGTATTTTAAAAAACAAATAATAAAGTGAAATGTTTCGAGTCTGTACTTAGGGGTGTCCTGAGCGCATACTTTTACCAACTTGCTATCGAGTCATTAGCCCTTTGTTTCAATGTCAAAGCGTTCCAGGTCCACTGCTACTGAGATCTAAGAGGAATCAAAGGTATGCCGAATTTTCTTTTAAATATATTAAGTTTGGTGAAAAAAAGAATTATGTAGGTGTTATTGAATTGTATTTATCAACTGAGCATGTTGTATGACCTATGGTATTCTTGTTTGTACTTTCATTGCTTGTTAATTCTCATGTAGGCAGCAAGTGTTTATTAAAAGTGCTTAATCAACTGAGTCTATTGTTGTTTGACCTAATTTTTCTTTGCTTTAAGTTTTAATAATATTCATCAACACAATCAGTGGTACCATTCTTTTTGCTGAGCAACAAGATGTACAAATTTTCATTCATCAGCCTGGACCTGCACCAAAATTAAGGAGATGAATACATGTATGTTGCGCATCTTTGTTGATACAGAATACGTGTCTGCACATATACCCTCTGATTAACGATCACTAGTAATTACCGGTTGCGTTGCTTTTAGTTGATTTTCTGGTAAAATGGCTTGGTTTATAGATGTTAGAAGTAGCGATAATTTAATTTGGTTGCATGATAGTTGCTTGGTGGATTTTAAGGTGAAAACAGTCTCGCGTGCATCACAATACGAGTCCCACAATCTCCTGGCCATAACATCAGAATGTCTTCATTTCTTGCATTGTTGTAGATGCTCGAGTAAGCTTTGTTCTAACAACAAATTTTTAGCTTATGAACTGTATTCTCCGCTGCACCCTTCTTTTGCTTTTCCTGGTCGAACCAAATTAACAGTTGAAGCATGCCCCCTTTTCTACCATATTAACAGGACAACCATGTATAGTTGTAAAATCTAATGAGATGTAGTAAAGGAATCTCTGTGGACTTGGATGTATCGGACAGGAACTAAACGTCCATAATATCCTCAGATGCCTATTGCCAAGAACAGGTTTTTGTCTATAGATTTAAGGGAGAATTATCAATTTGGTGTATGTAGCATTTTTGTAGTTTTATATCGGAGTTCGAATTTTTTTTTTTTCAATCATATATATGAATTGTTCAAGTGGTTGGATTTTGAATATTCATATCAATCAACTCTTTTTTGGTCACTTTCTCTTGTTATAATAAATGATGATTCAACTAGACTTTTAGTTAAAATCTCTACTTAAATTTTAATAATTAAATGTATATTATTAAATGTATATTGCAAATTTTAATAATCCAATCTTAATTATTTTTCTTTTTGTAATGCATTTTATTTTTTGCATTTTTAATCAATTTACCTTAACATTGTTATAATTTTTTTAAAAATGTTTTGATATTTATAATAATGACAGTATTTTAAAATTTGTATTAATGATTTATAAAAATTGATATATGTTGATGTATAAACAGGTGTATTTTAGCAAGCATAATGTAACCATAAAAGTACACGTAAAAGTACAAATTGCGAGTACATTTTAAGGATATTGATTTCTGGATCAATAGCTATTGATTTCGTCAATTATCTAGGTAATTCAACAATATAATTTATTTAATTAACTAAAAACATTAACTATCATATTATACATAATATATAATTAATTATAGGAATAAGAATAGATCAATATAAATATAACCAATACCCTTCATTAATAGTATAATTATCAATTTTAATATAAAGTTCTTTTTTTGAAAGAGACTTTACTTATCAAAGTTAGTACCTTACTTTCATACTTATCAAAGTTAGTACCTTATTTTCATAATTGTTAGGTTAATTTCAATATTTAAGTTCAATTTTCATATCTTATGCTTTCAAATAAATTAATTTCTATGTTTAGACAGTTAACAAATTGGTATTTCTAAGTTCATTCGGTTAAATTAAATATTCTTTTAAAGTGATTAATAGAACTAGTTCGATGTTCTCATGTTAAAAAGGGTTCGTTCTAACAATCAAATATTATTAACATGAATAACTTAAAAACATGAAGAGGTAAATAAATTATTAATAAAAAGAAATTCAATCTATTCAAACGGGTAATTTCTTTTTTTGGTGTAAAAAATTCTAAAAATTCTTTGTTTAGTATGAATTTTGAAAAAATTCTCAGTTTAATGTGTTTTTCGAGTTGGCTACCACTTTAATTGACGATCAAATGATGTGACATAAAATTACAGAAAAATTAGACTCAATGTTGTCCCTCCCTCCCTCTACAACAATAGTGTGTCCCTCCTCTGTAGCAGACATAATAATAAACATAATAATAATAATAATAATAATAATAATAATAATATTATTATTATTATTATAATAATAATACAATATTAAAATTATTAATAATAAATAATAATAATAATAATATTAATTATTATTAATATTAAAATTCACATAATATAATACAATACTGCTAATAATTAATAATATTATCAAATATTAATAATAATTATATGTAATCATTTTTTCATCATTATAATATAATTATTTCATTTTATTTACTAATATTATTAATTATTAATAGTATTATATTAACTAATCTATGAACTAAAAAAGCTAAAATCACTAAACTATCAAGAAGATCATTCGGCCAAGACCCTTTAACTCTTAAATCATTCGGCTAATAGAAGAAAATAGGCCAAACAATTCGGCTCCAACATTAACCATCCAAACATATATATACTTTGTAGATCTATCATTACACTAGCTCACCTTTCAATAAAAATGGCTAAAAAGAACTAACTTAATATCTTTTCTTGCGTTTTCAATGATCCATAAGGATCCTTTCCCCATCAACTTGTTTTTCCATCATAATATCCTCATGCATGTACCTTAAACATAAGATCAACAAGGAAATTATGATTAAATACCAAGTAAGCTACGGTTTAGTAAGGAAAACGCATCATTCAAGTGGTTTTCTACTTACTCCTTAAGGAACATCAAAGAAGTGGTTCGGCCTTTAGCAAAACAAGAAGAGAATGGAACCATTTCGGCCTCACAAGAAAGAACACACCCCAAACAAACTCAAACGTGAAAAATCCGAAGAAGAAGAAGCTTGAAAAGTTGCGTTTTATTGGCTTCCAAAACATGCATACTTGGGCCTCTTCAAAACACTTTGGAGAATGAAGTTTTATGAACTTAAGATCATTCCATACGTATTTAGACTTGCTTTTAGTTTAGTATTTGATAAGAAAAGAGAGCAAGGAAGAGATGAGCTATGGTTTTCATAAGCAAAAGAAGAACAAGGCAAGTTTAAAATGTAAAAGAGATGGAAAATAAATGGAGGCAAAGAAGAGAGTTTCGGCCTTAAGGAATAAATAAGAACAAAAGAAGTATTTTGATGAAAATGGGAGGCACAAACCGTATAGCAACAAGTTAAGGATAGGGCATGACCACCCTTAGATTCATGCACCCTCATCTACTCAATATAACCCCAAAATACATACCATTTAAGATGAAGTACATGTTTTATACGGTCTCCCTTCCCCTTTTTCCTTCAAATACGTAGATATATACTCCTTTCCACCCTAAATTTCGTATCCCATCATCAAAATGCCCTCCATGTCATCAATTTTAAATAATAAAATAAAAAATATATTATTTATATCTTCTCTTTCCTTCCACTACACCATTTCCCCATACACTTTTCCATATACCCATACCTTCTTTTCCAATTACCATACACCCATTTATTTATTCAATAATTTTTTTCCAACTTTCAATAATTCATAAATACTATTTTCTTAATTTCCACATCATCAAATAAATACTTACTTAAATTTATTCCATAATACACATCATTAATTTAATTTTCTTTTTCTTATTTCCTTTGTATATTCTTTCATATATTTAAATTCTTTTCATCACATGTCTAAACTCATACTTTATTATTATCTCTTATCCTTTAAATAATACTCATTTATTCACTCCATAATTTCCATAATTCAATTATGACATCATCAAGCCCATTCATGACATCATCATGATATCATTAATAAAAATTACTAAAAATTCCTAATTTAAATTTTCTCATATTTTCATACCATAATATACCTTCATAAATGTAATATCAATCCTTAATTAATCATTCTTAATAAAATTAAAACCATAATTAAGCTTATTCGCTTACATCATCATTATTATTTATGACATCATCAATGAATTTCCACTTCATTAAACTTTCTTTTCTATATTCTTAAATCTTATTTTAAATCAATCATCTTACACATATTTATTTCAATATACTCATTTCGTATTCCATTTTTCACTAATCCACAATTATTTCTATACGTATATATACATTTTACGTACATTTTTCACTCGTATAATTCATTTATACGATCATTAATCATACTTCATTTATAAATTAAGCATACTCCAAATATAATTATAATTTATCTTAATTCCTCAATTGCATGCATTTTCATACATACGTAAATATTCTCACCTCAATAAACGTACAATTTATCGCTCGATCCAATTCCACATGTTTGAGCTTATTGTTCGCATTTGACTTAAAATACTATCATCTTATCATCATTTCTTAATTCCAATAGATATTTCCTATCGTTATCATGATATTCATAATTTTACCTCAAAATGCACGTTTTTCCAAAATTTTACATCATCACCCTATTTTCGATCGTATAGGATATAATTTTATTACCTGAATCATTAAATATTTTCACGCCAAAAATGAGGATGTGACATTGACTCTCTGTGAGGAAGAGCCACCGCGATCAGCATGATCAGACATAAGTAAAAACAATGAAAAAATCGATAAAAGAGTGAAAAATAAGAGTTTTAAAAAAATTTTGGTAGAGTAATGGCGAGTTTTGAAAAACCAAAAAATTGAACCTGCACGTAAATCAACAAAATTTGATACACAAGTCCTACACACACTTCTAAGCAATAAACTCTAAAGAACCTAGAGTTAAAACAGCCTAGAATGATCAAAAAATCAAAATGTAAAAAAGCAGAATCAAAAAGCAATGAAACAGTAAAAATTGAAGTGAAATCAGTGAAATGAAGAGATTCAAACCAGAATGAGGGGAATGGAGTACGTGCAAATGGAGTTGGAGTGAATAGGAATGAGTTGGAAGGATTTTGGTGGAAATTTTAGAGGAAATTTGAGCGAAAACTAAGTGAAAATGAGTTGAAAACTTAAAAATGAAGCTTTTAAAACTACTTTTCAGGTCGCGTATGGGCGTACGGGTTGGGCGTACAAGCCAAAAATGCCTTGAAAATTCATATCATGTACGGGCGTACGGATGATGCATACGGCCGTACGAGTTGCATACGATTGAAATTCAAGATTGTGTACGGGCGTACCAGACAAGCGTACGACCATACGAGGATTTTGGAAGAAAATGTTTAAAACAACGCGTACGGGTGTACCACATTTGGTGCGACCGTACCACATCACGTACGGTCGTACTAAAATGAGTATAGGCCGTACCAGAAAGTGCCAGAAATGAAGGAATTGATCATATAGGATCCGTACGGGAGTACCAAATGCTGTACGTCTATACAAGGATTTAAAACTGAAAAATTTTGAAGAGTTTTATGAATTTTCTTGAAGTTTCCTAAGTCCACCAATCACTTTTATTTTAAAAATGACCCATCTATCATTCCTAATTCATGTTTGATGAAATTTAATCATTTTTCACTTAGGGGTTTTGTAAAAATATCGGCCAATTGGTGAGTTGTATCAACAAATTCTAATACAACCTTCCCTTTTTGTATATTATCACGTAGAAAATTATGTTTAATATCAATGTGCTTAGTCCTAGAATGTTGAATGAGATTCCTAGACAGATTTATAGCACTAGTATTATCACATTTAATAGAAGTGCAGGAAACACAAACATTGTAATCCCTTAATTGTTGTTGAATCCAAAGAACTTGAGCACAACAATAACCTGCAGATATATACTCAGATTCAACAGTAGACAAAGATACATAATTTTGCTTCTTGCTAAACCAAGAAACCAAACAATTACCTAAAAAATGACAAGTACCTGAGGTACTTTTCCTATCTAATAAATTTCCAGCAAAATCAGCATTAGCATAAGCAATTAAATCAAAAGAATCATTTTTGGCATACCACAATCTATAATGCATAGTTCCAATCAAGTATTTAAAAGTTCTTTTCACAGCACTCAAATGAGATTCCCTAGGAGACGATTGAAATTTAGCACACATACATACAACAAACATAATATCAAGCCTAGAAGCAGTTAGGTAAAGTAGGCTACCTATCATACCTTTATATTTCTTTTGATCTACTTGCTTGCCACTTTCATCCAATTACAGTTTTGTAATCATGCTCATTGGTGTTTTGCTAGCTTTAGCGTCTTCCAATCCAAACTTCTTGAGCATCTCTTGAGTATACTTGAATTGGTTGATGAAGATTCCATCTTCACATTATTTCACTTGAAGTACTAAGAAATACTTCAATTCTCCCATCATGCTCATTTCAAATTCTCCCTGCATACACTTAGAGAACTCATTGCACAATTTTTCATTAGTAGCACCAAATATGATATCATCAACATAGATTTGAACAAGAAGAATATCATGTTTGTAATGCTTAATGAAGAGTGTTGTGTCTGCTTTACCTTTATCAAAATCATGGTCAATAAGGAAAGAACTTAACCTATCATACCAAGCTCTAGGGGCTTGTTTAAGGCCATACAAAGCTTTGGTAAGTTTAAAAACATGGTTTGGAAATTCAAAATCTTCAAAACCAGGGGGTTGTGCAACATACACTTCTTCATTTATAAAACCATTTAGAAAAGCACTTTTGACATCCATTTGAAATAGTTTGAAGTTCATGTGAGATATATATGCCAACAACATCCTAATAGCTTCTAATCTAACTACAGGAGCAAAAGTTTCATCAAAATCTATACCTTCTTCTTGACAATACCCTTGAGCTACAACTCTAGCCTTATTCCTAGTTATAACACCATCTTCATCAAGCTTATTCCTAAATACCCATCTAGTACCTATAATAGACATATCTTTGGGCTTAGGCACTAAGGTCCATACCTTATTCTTATCAAATTGATTCAACTCATTGTGCATAGCTAAAACCCAACTATCATCATTTAAGGTATCTTTAACATTCTTAGGCTCTATTTGGGAAATAAATGCAAGATTATTGTGAATATCTTTAAACTTAGATCGAGTTGTTACCCCTTTTGATGTTTCACCTATGATTTGCTCCTTAGAGTGTCCTTTTGGAAATTGCCACTCCTTTGGAAGATCATGCTCGATATGTGTAGCAGCTAGGTGAGGAGGAAGATCATCCACTTCTTCCTTTTCAGCGTCTTTGGGAACAACTTCTTGTTGATGTTTTTTCTCATTTCCTTGCTCCATTAGAATTCTTACATCATCATCAACATTGTCTTTTCTTGGACCAAGGGAGTTAGTTTCATAAAAAATAACTGCATTGATTCCTCAATAACTAAAGAACATTTATTAAATACCCTATATGATTTACTAGAAGTTGCATAACCTAAGAAAATGCCTTCATCCGTTTTGGAATCAAATTTTCCAAGATTGTCCTTAGTATTCAAAATATAGCACTTGCAACAAAATACTCTAAAGTATGAAATTCTTGGTTTTCTACCATTTCATAGCTCATAACGAGTTTTATTTAAAATTGGTCTCAAATGAACTTGATTGGTGACATAACAAGCGGTATTAACCACTTCGGCCCAAAAGTACGAAGGTAATTGATACTCATTAAGCATAGTACGTGCCATGTTACAAAGAGTCCGGTTTTTCCTTTCAACTATGCCATTTTGTTGAGGAGTTTTAGGAGATGAAAAGTTATGGTGAATACCAAGTGATTCACAAAAAGATTTAAAACTTTTATTTTGCATCCTTTTAGTAACATTTTGAAAAGCATCAAATGCATCATCTTTATGAGCTAAGAATGAAACCTAAGTAAACCTAGAGTAATCATCAATAATAACAAGTACATAATGCATACCACCTAAGCTAGCTACCCTAGTTGGACCAAATAAGTCCATATGCAATAATTGAAGAGGTTTGGTAGAGGTTACTTTGTTTTTAGCCTTGAATAAAGATTTTACCTGTTTTCCCATTTGACATGCTTCACATACCTTGTCCTTAGCAAATTTGATCTTTGGAAGTCCTACCACATGCTCATTCTTCCTGAGATCTCCAATGCTATCGAAGCTAGCATGTCCAAGCCTTCTATGCCAAAGCCATGAGTCTTCACTTATGGAAACAAGACACTTAACATTCTTGTTAGAAATAGAATCTAAATCAATCATGTAAATGTTTTCTATTCTTTCTCTATGAAAGACTAGCTTATTATCACTAATACTATGCATATAATAACTTTTAGGATCAAAAATAACCTTAAAACCTGTCACACCTAGCTCATACCTAGAGTAACATGCTCCCATAGTATACATGACGACCTTCCATACAAAAAACAACTATGTACACTACAAGGGATACGTATACATGCCTAATAGATGTCGTATGGGGATAATACAAATACCGGTGGTGTAAAAGTCACAGCATAATAAAATAAAACCTTGGTCAACTCATATACATTCAATAGTATGAACAATTCTTTATATAAAGAAATGTATTTATTAATATACAAAGGTCTGGTTACATCAGTGTACAACCTACCACCAAAATACAATTAGACTACTGCCAAATGGTCTATACAAGCCACACTAAACAAAACTACAGAGTATGCTCGGCTGTCCAGGACCACATCGAGAATAGGATTGCTGTCGAATCCAACTCCCTGCCAACACAAGTGATCACTGCTCAGGGCCCTCAATCGTAGGCTTAGAACCTGCATCCATCAATTGATAAACGCTGAGTATAAAACTCAGTGGTGCTAGTTTACATATAAACATACACAAGTTAGATAAAATAAATGCAATGTCGTGCTTGCACCCCTTTTTCCCTCTTTCTTTTCTATTCTTTCCCTTTTCACTGTATTGTGCACAATTTCCTACCATGTTGGGTCCCTGTATGTACCGGTACTTAACTCCC
>CANYBF011939046.1:0-13161 GCA_948192965.1 Dalechampia spathulata
TGGCTTGTTTAGTTGCTCAATTGAGTTGGCTAGATAAGCCGGGTGGCGACTCCACATCACTTACTTGACGCGATCTGTCTAGTTCCTGTAGTAACTCAGGGGTCTATATTCGCGAGAGCAAGCACCACGGCATTTCACGCCGAACAGCGTGCAGCATTCTCGCGTCCGGGATGTGCTACTCTCACAATGGGATTCCTTTGTCCATAAAAAATTTCATATCACATTCATCATATCAAAGCATTCATGCATCATATCTCATTCGTGCATTTCATGCACTAATCGATCATTCACTATAATATATGCATAAAATGCATGCACACAATGATGTTATATGTGTGTGGACATGATAAATATATTGATGTGAGAACCTCATTTAGACTAGGTTAAGGGTTGATAAAATGCTTATATGAGCCTTAAATGATTGGAATTTTACATGATTGATGGGGCAGTTGGCATTATGCATATGAACTAATCATACAATGTGTACATCGACATGTTATTCAAACTAAAAATCTACTCTTAAATTAGAGGTATAACTTTATTCTTCAACTCATTGAAAGGGCACCTTTAGGTCAAGCTATAGGATCAAGTGTAAGTTATGAATACCATGGGAACTTCAGTAATTTAAATGCACTTTACACTTGAATTATTGGAACATATAAGGGATGTTTAATCATGAATGTGTGAATTTAGTAAGATATTAAAATGATTATGTATGAATTATTAAATCATGAGTTGAGTCTTAATTAAGAAGCTAAAGGAGTATGGCACTAGTTGACATTAGACACACTAAAATTTATGTTACATTTTCAAACTAAATTCACATAGCTTGATAATAACATAGAGCTATTCTTAAGGTTGCCAAAGTACATGATTATATATATTTCCATCATAAATTAGTTCACAAATTCAATGAAAGTGGTGTAAAAAGCTTGAATTATTAAGCATGATTGCTTTGTATTTAAACAGCTCTACAATTGATAAAAAAAATATTAGCTTAAAAGTTATTTTGGAAAGCCATTAAATTGCACCTAGAATTAACTTAAGTCTTTAAATTAAGAGTACTTTTATAGATCTTAAGTACTTAACTTAAGGATAAGAATGAATTCTTACATCTATGGATCATGTATAAACTTGATTAAAGTTATAACTAATATGTGAAATAAAAACCAAGAATTGATTACAAGAATAACAATATATCTACTTTAGATGCATAACTCAACCAAGTCCATAACGAAAACTCAATTTCCTATTATTTCATTTCATTTGGTTAAATAACTTTGATCTTAACCTCTAATTGAATAAGCTTAGCATGTCTATAAGCTATGGACGTGAAGCATGAATGATTGGTATAATTAACATTTAAATAAAAATAAAGTTAATATGGTATATAATTTGGCATAATACTTAAATATTGTATATAATATAGTCTACAACATAATTAATTAGCAACTAAGATCACTAAAATGTACATAATGTTGGATACATGGTGAGCATATTTCATGACGTTAACATTTGAACATATGTATAACCTTAAATAATACAATTGTACATAAATGTTATGATAATTATAATTGATAATAAATACAAATAAAATATAATTAAATGACAACAAAGAGAAAGTTGCCACTTTTCCACTAATAAAAGAATAACTTCATGATTAGCAAGTTTGTGCCTAAGATTTAGTCATGAAGAAAACTGAATTCCTTGATTTAATATTCTTTATTTTAAAATATTTGATTTTATAATGATGATGTAGTTTTGGTTTAAATTATTGATGGTTGGAAATTATAAATTGCTTATTAGTTGTACTGATTGAGATTGTTATGAAATCATTGTATACATGCATCATGCTACCAATATTGAGTTTTTTATGCATTAAATCATTATAGTATAATATGTAGAAGGATAAAAGGATATGATATGATGTGTATGATGGTGTTGATGAGATTTTTGAAGCATGTTGAGATTTATCCCTCTTTAAGGGTAGGCTTGAGTATTGCTCTCTACCTGGTTGTGCATAGTATGATATATTTTTCCTAAGGCAAGTTTAAGTTATGTTCCCTCCTTAGTAAGCTATGATATCATAGATGAAGGTGGTGATGATGATATGATTATATATTTATTCCTAAGGTAAGTTTAAGTTATGTTCCTTCCTTAATGAGTTACAATATCGTAGATCATGGTAGTAATGTCTACATCTTGAAGAGTGAGGGCAAAGATGTAGATATGGATATTATGAAATAAACATTATTTGCATCATGATAGTTCATTACTACGTGTAGATGATATTATTATAGTAATCATATATTTATTTGATATTCCTTTATACTAATATGCTAGTACAATATGTGAGTTTATAATTCAAGTATTAAAAATACATTTATGGTGGTTGATTTATGAGAATGTCAAGATAGTTATTCAATGCTTTTTTATATGGATGGAATTATAATCCATAAAGGAAGTGCATTTAATATTTAAAATTATTAGTGATATTTATCATTATTATAGTTGTATATTACCATAAATGATTGTTTATGTTGTTTATGCTTATTTAAGCACTATTAAGTTTTACATTAAGTGTTTATCATTTGATAAATGTAGGTTAGCATCATAAGGGTGTGGGGAGACTGATTAGTCATTGGTAAGTGATGTTTTACAGTTCTAAAGTGCAAGACTCAATATACTCTAATAAGTTTTATGTTATTGTCACACCCAGCCCATACCTGGAGTAACATGCTCCCGTAGTATACACAACGACCTCCCATACAGAAAACCGCTATATACACTACAAGGGATACATATACATGCATAAATAGGCATCGTATGGGGACAACACAAGTACTGGTGGTGTAAAAGCTACAACATAGTAATATAAAACCCTAGTCATCTAAACATACATTCAATTAAATGAACAAGTTTCTTTATAAAAATATATTCATTATTATATAAGGGTTTTGGGTCACATCGTCTATACAATCACCACCAAAATACATATGACTACTGCCAATATGACATGTACAAGCTGCAAAAACATTAGGCTAAACAAAAACGAGCACGCCCAGCTGTCTAGGACCACCTCGAGAATAAGATTGCTGCTGAATCCAACTCTCTTTGCTAACACAAGCGATCACGACTCAGGGCCCTCAACTGTAAGCTCAGAACCTGCGTCCATCAATTGATAAACGCTAAGTATAAAACTCAGTGGTGCTAGTTAACATACAAACACATATAATGGAGACAAGCATATATCAGAAAGCAACCCCTTTTATTTTCTTTCTTTTCTATACTCTCATTCCCCTTTTCCCTTTCTGTTCATTATGCACAATATACTACCATGTTGGGTCTCTATATGTACCGATACTCAACTCCCGAAGGAGGGCAACTATTATCTGGGTCTTTAAACCCCTTTTTCCTCTATGTCTCAAGACTCAACTCTGATAGGAGGCAATATAGTATACGATTCCATTATGGAACCCTGTAATATATGACCCAGCATGCCTTTTTCCTATTATCTCTCGCTCTTTTCTTTCATTTACAATCCCTCATGTCATGTTTATCCCTATACACAATAGTATAATAAGACATAATAATCAGGGCATAGCATATCAAGCAATCATCAAGCTCATATCATAAACACAAAACATATATGGGAATTGAATCCCCAAACATCAATCCGTTGGCCATACCTGGCCTAAAATCACAAGAAGATGTAAATAAGACAGTATAATGAGACATAATAATCAGGGCATAGCATATCAAGCAATCATCAAGCTCATATCATAAACACAAAACATATATAGGAATTGAATCCCCAAACATCAATCCCTTGGCCATACCTGGCCTAAAAGCACAAGAAGAAGTAAATAAGACACCTAGCATAAGCTAACACAAACTAATACAATCTAGCACAAACCTGTAGCAAGCTACTTCTAGCATCTAAGCAATCCTCTAAACTTCAAGCCTTGCTTAGCCAGCTCCTATACGCTTAATAGCATGAAGGAAGACTATCTCCTAAGGTTTAGGGACATTTAGGAAAGGTTTAGAAGAAAGAAGAATAAGAAAAGTCAAAGAAGAGTCTAAGTTTATCCGGTTAAAAAGTCACTTTTAAGTCGTGTACGGTCGTACCAGTCTCCGTATGCCCGTACCAAACCAAAAACCCTGATGCCTTATTTTCCTACGACCAGCGGTATGCCTGTACCCCAATCTGGTACACCCATACCACCCAAATTTTCCTGACAAACCTATTTTCCTGCGAGCAACGATACGGCCATACAGATCACTGGTGCGCCCGTACCGTCTCCAGGAACCCAAACCCTTAATCCTTCGAGCTCGGTACCGCACCCTAAAAATCAGAACATGCACCATTTGAATCCTTATTCTCCTGGTACCTGCTAAAAACACTCCAAACCCAACCTAAACACATCAAAATAGTTGTCCCTCACCCAACAGAGAAGTCACACTTCCAATAAGGTGACAGCATCACAAGCAACATCATAGATAATATCATGCATCTATATATATATGCATACATACAGACATACTATCAAAGCCAAGAATATGTCACAAACAATACAACATTGCATAGCAAAACACATACGCATACAGACCTCTATACGTATATCGGACATATCACTCAAGTGGATATGACAACTCTCTCCCCCTAATAAGAAATTTCATCCTGAAATTAGAACTGAACTTACCAAGGAACAAGTGAGGATATTGTTCTCGCATCATAGATTCCCATTCCCACGTGGCATCTTGACCTGTGTAATGGTTCCATAATATCTTAACCAAAGGTATCCGCTTGTTCCTTAATTGCTTAACTTCCCGAGCCAAAATCTGAATCAATTCCTCCGAATAAGACAAATCGGGTCGAATCTCAATCGATTCCACTAGAAGCATGTGTGTAGGATCTGATCGGTACCTTCTTAACATAGACATAGGAAATACGTTATGAATCCAGTCTAGGTTTAGTGGTAATGCCAACCTATAAGCCAACGATCCTACATGCTCAAGTACCTCATACGGTCCAATGAAACGAGGACTCAATTTACCCTTTTGACTGAATCTCACAATCTTCTTCCATGGAGATACTTTCAGAAATACCTTATCTCTAACTCCATATTCAATATCACGTCTCTTTAAGTCTACATACAACTTATGCCTGTCAGAAGTGGCTTTCAACCTTGACTTAATCAGCTTCACTTGTTCTTTGGCCTGCTGAACAAGTTCAGGTCCAATCAACCTCCACTCGCCAACCTCATCCCAATGCAAGGGCGTCCTACACCTTCGACCATACAAAGCCTCATAAAGAGCCATATGTATACTCGACTGGTAGCTGTTATTGTACATGAACTCAATCAAGTGTACATATTGATCCCAGCCACCTTCCCACTCAAGAACACAAGCACGTAGCATATACTCTAAAATCTGAATCACCCTCTCTGATTGCCCATCGGTCTAGGGGTGAAAAGCCATACTAAAATGTACTTTTAAGCCTAAGGCTTTCTGAAAAGCTCCCCAAAATCAAGAAGTAAAGTG
Source organism: Dalechampia spathulata (assembly GCA_948192965.1). NCBI lineage: Eukaryota > Viridiplantae > Streptophyta > Magnoliopsida > Malpighiales > Euphorbiaceae > Dalechampia > Dalechampia spathulata. The sequence goes on from CANYBF011939046.1 coordinate 5,545, forward strand.
TGGTTCTCTATCTGACACGATAGATGACGGAATCCCATGTAATCGGATAATCTTCCTCATATACAACTCTGCCAATCTCTCTAATCCGTAATCCATATGCATAGGGATAAAATGAGTCATCTTGGTCAACTGATCGATAATAACCCAAAATGCATTATGCTTCGCTTGTGTCAACGGCAACCCTGTTACAAAATCCATCGTAATCCGATCTCATTTCCATTCTGGCATCGGTAATGGATTAAGTAGTCCAACTGGCACTTGATGTTCCATTTTCACTCATTAACAAATTAGGCATTTAGTCATATAATCCATTATATCCTTCTTCATGCCAACCCACCAATAATACTGCCTTAAATCCTGATACATCTTAGTACTACCAGGATGATAAGTATATGTCAAACTATGGGCTTCCTCTAGAATTTGTCTCTTTAATTCCTCGTCTGCTGGGATATATAACTGTGTCCCATACCTTAAATTACCATCCTCATCCACAGTAAACAAGGTAGTCTTACCCGTCCGTACCTTCTGCAACTGTTTTTGGTATTCCACATCACCAACGGTACTTCTCCATATCTGGTCTGTCAATATAGGCTTCAACTTCATTTGTAACCATGCCAGAATACAAGCAGACTGCAATATCAAGGTAGCATCCAACTGTCGCATCTCATAAACCAACAACAAAGAGGATTGTCTCAATCCAGCGAATATCTTCTGACTCAAGGCATCAGCAACCAAATTAGCTTTCCCTGGGTGATAATCTATCATACAGTCGTAATCCTTAATAAGCTCAATCCAACGTCTTTGCCTCAAATTCAACTCTTTCTACATACCCAGATACTTCAAACTCTTATGATTTGTATACATATAACAGAGTTCACCATATAAATAATGTCTCCAGATCTTAAATGCAAAAACAATCGCTGCCAACTCTAAATCATATATGGGATAGTTCCTCTCATGTGGCTTCAAGTGCATCGAGGCATAGGCAATCACCTTTTGATCCTGCATCAGAACACATCCTAAACCATTCAATGATGTGTCACTATAAATCACATACGCTTGACCCAGAGTGGGTAGTGTAAGAACTGGAGCTCACGTCAAATACTCCTTCAATTACTTGAAACTCTTCTAACATTCCTCCGACTAGATAAAAGGAACGTCCCTCCACAACAACGTCGTCAAGGGTAAGGCAATCATGGAAAATCCCTTAACAAACCTCCGATAGTACCCAGCCAAACCCAAGAAACTACGAACCTCACTAACATTCCTGGGAATCTGCCAGTTAAGCACAGCTTCCACCTTACTTGGGTCTACTCTAATTCCGTTTGCAAAGATCACATGCCCCAAAAGCGCAATTTGCTCAAGCCAGAAATCATACTTTGATAACTTGCCATACAACTGCTTCTCTCTCAGTCGTTGTAACACCAATCTTAAATAATAATCATACTCCCTTCGAGTCTTAGAATACACCAGGATATCATCAATGAACACAACCATAAACTGATCCAGATAATTAGTAAACATCGTGTTCATCAATGCCATAAACACCGCAGGTGCATTCGTCAAACCAGATGGCATCACCAGAAACTCGTAATGTTCGTACCGAGTCCTGAATGTTGTCTTTGCCACGCTACCTTCTTTCACTCAAAGTTGATGATAGCCCGATCTCATATCAATCTTATAAAATACTACCACACCCTTAAGTTGATCAAACAAATCATCAATACGTGACAACAGGTATCGATTCTTGATCGTCACCTTATTCAACTGTCTGTAGTCTATACACATCCGCATAGACCCTTCTTCTTTACAAACAATACCGGTGCACCCCAGGGCAAAACACTCGGGCGAATAAACCCCTTATCCAGTAATTCCTGTAATTGCACCTTCAACTCCTTCAGCTCGGTAGGTGCCATCCGATAAGGTGTTATGGATATCGGTTTCGTACCTGGTAACACCTCAATCTCAAACTCCACTTCCCTCTCTGGTGGCAACTCGGGTAATTCCTCTGGGAACACATTAGGGAAATCACATACAGTTGGAATCTCTGGCAACAATACTCCCTTCTATCTCTCATCAATCATATGTGCCAGTATCGCCTCACAACCTTGTAACAACAACTTCCGCGCAGTTACAGCTGTCACTAACCTCGCTGTCACTGACCGCACGTTACCCTTAATCAGAATCGCCTCCTGTTCAGAATGTTGCAAAGTCACTACTTTCCATTGACAGTCCATCACTGCACCATACCTTGCTAACCAATCCACCCCCAGTATAATATCATACTCCCGGAAGGGCATCTCCACCAAATTAGATAAGAAACACATACCCTGAATAATTCAGGGGCATCGCCTATAGACTCTGTTAACTACCACATCCCCGCCTAATAGGCTAGAAACCACTATCCCATAACCTAACTCCTCACTTGACATCTTAAGCAATTGAGCAAAGCCAACATCAATATATGAATGCGAAGAATCTGGATCAAATAACATTAAAGCATCATGATCAGAAATAAGAACATTACCGAGCACCACATCTACAGCTTGTTGCTCCTCACGGTGCACCAGATTATATACCCTGGCAGGAGCCCCAACAATCTAGTTCACAGACCCCTGACTGCCACCACGTCCTCCTCCATCTTGGCCTCTACCCCTCTCCAAACTCTGTGAACCCATGGAGCTAGATCTCAACTACTGCTGCTGCTATCGAGCCTCTCCCTCAATGACAATACACATTGGTCCACCAGACCATTTAGGACATTCCCAGGCATAATGACCAGCACCCCCACATCTAAAGCACAGGTTACTGCCTACCCAACAAGTTCCATAATGAGTCCGACCACAAGTACGACATAGATACGGTCCGGCACCTGTACTACCACTATAAGAAGTAGGTCTCTTACTCTACTCTCATCAGGGTGGCATCGGTCGCACATCCACTGATCTAGGAGGATAAGAACTCTAAAACTTTCCCCTTTTCGATGAACTAGAAGAAGAACTCAGCCCTCTATACGGTCTCCTCACTAACTCCTGTCGAGCATCATCCTCATGCATTGTATGTTCAAGGTCCAGTGCATTAGCCATCAAGGCAGAAAAATCATCATACTGGAAACCCTAACTAAATGCTCTAATCTAAGGACTCAAACCTTGCTCAAACCTCTTACATCTCTCCTGACCAGATGTCAGAATATGGGTTGCATAATAGGCTAACCGGGTAAACTCCCTCTCATAATCCACCACGGACATATCCCCCATCTTCAACTCGAGAAACTCCTGCAATTTCTGATCAGTGTAAGCCGAAGGCACATACTTCCAGCGGAACTCCCTCTGAAGGTCTTCCCATATTAATGCAGGACGGTCAGCCATACTCTGAGGGATGGTCTTCCACCACTCATACGCATCCTCCTGCAATAGTGAGATGGCACACTCAAACTTCACCATCTCCGGGCATTTCATCTGGCGTAACACCCTCTGCGTCTGTTCCAACCATATCTCGGCCATGTAAGGGTCAGTAGTGTCGACAAAATTGATGGCTTCGTACGACCTCCGCTTGGTGAAGTCCAACTTATACTACTCTCTCCGCTCCATTGGAGGTGGGGTCGGAATTGCAAGCAACGCCTAACTTTGCGTCTGAAGAAAATGCAAGAACTAGGCAAACTGAGTTACCATCGGGTCAACAGTCAAAGCCTCTGCCTGCCTACCTACTCGCTCTCCCGTCCTTGAGGAACTCTCTTGGGGATTAAAATTACCCCCACCTTCCTCACCAACGTTCATCCCTCTATCAGACATCAACTTAATCTATAACACATAAACGAGGGTCCGACGATCAACAGTGGTAAGAACAAGCAACACTCCTTTACTGTGGCTTACTAATCATAGGCAGTAGTCCTAAGAACCAAAACAAACATGCATCAAGCTAAACCATAGCTCTACGAGCCAAACCATAGCTCTGATACCACTAAAACGTCACACCCAGCCCATACCTGGAGTAACATGCTCCCATAGTATACATAACGTCCTCCCATGCGGAAAACCACTATAGAAAATTATACAATGTAAAGTGACATGGTATGATACAATTATATTACTTAATGATGGTTCATCATGATTTTATTTTATTTTATTATTTATGCTACATGATCATGATATTTACTCAATTTATAGTACCATTAGGTTTTATGCTCAACGTTTTTCATTTGATGAATGCAGGACCAAGACCTTCTAATGAGGATTTAGATTAATTAATCAATAGTCAGAGGAGGTTGTGATTTTGAAGAATCCCATTCTCGGAGTGGTCTTGGACAAATGTAACATACTCTGAGATATCTTGTACATATGCAGCTTGTTGTATTAACCTTTATAGCAGTAATACTTATGCTATGAACTTTGTTATATGTAATATTAATACCATTAAAATATGTAAAACTAAATTCATAGATTTCATATGACATATGATAGTATGGTTATGAATGATAGATCTTATGATGTATTCATAAGATATAATGAATGAAATACTATTATGTATTAATATTACCCATGTTACAGATAACATTGGATTACAGGTACACATTATCTGAAATAGTTAAATGAACTGAAATGTAAAAAAATTTTGTAGATCCCTTGTGGGATAACTAATGATTTTCTTGCTTAAGAGACTACTAGTTATTCTACGAGAACATATTACATCGATTTTGGGTGTAACATGGATGTAAACTCTTGAAAATGGTTTCAATTTCATTTCTTTTCAAAGTATATAACCATATATATCTTGAAAACTGATCTATAAAAAATACATAGTACCTTTTATTGTCAAGTGATATTGCAAAGAGATTATCACCATAAATCAATACAAATAATTTGAAGAGGTTTTTAACTATATAAAGAATTTTCTTAAAAATGTATCTTATGCATTTTATTAGTAAAGCAAGACTTATTGAAAAATTATTAATCAATTGATTTGTAAGAAATATGCATATTATTTAAAACTTGGCATAAGATATGCTTATTTTAATGTCTTAAATAATGGTGCCATAAGTCAATTGATTAGATCTTCTCAGTCATGAAGGTATGAACTAGCTTCGATTGCTTTAAAGCCACTCATACAATTCATCTCTAGTTATCTCATTCACTAATTGTGTTCCAATTATTAAATCCTTCATATAAAAATGAAATGGAAAAAATTCAATAAAAGTGTTGTTATTATGAAAAAAATTGTAAACTAAAGATAAGATTTTTTGAAATATGTGGAGCATAAAGGGTGTTAGAAAAAATGCTTATTTGAGCATTTAAATCTTTAATATCATAAAGAAGTTTAACATGAATTATAAAATGAAGGTTTGATATTTTATTCATTTGTGACAATACAACAACAATCCTAAATAAATTCAAAAAAATCAAATAATGAGAAAATATTTTAAGCAAAAAATAATAAAAAGGAAAAAAATAATGAGATATATAGATGATATAATCTGATATATAGATTTGACCAAGTGATTCCTTCTTATTACATCAATCAAACATTTTACCTTTTAATTTAATTGCATCTTTAATCATGTAATATTTTATGCATTTTACCTTATTGATACATGCACACCATCAACGATCCTAGTTTCATTTCAAGCATTTAACAAGACATCATATTTAAAAAAATTTAGTATGCTTTTTCCCCTTTTACATAGTTACATGCACAATCACATACAATTCTTCAATGGTATTTAATTCTACTTGTATCTTTCCTTCTTAATTTATATTTTTCTGTCTTTGTTCAAAAGAAAATGTATATTTCACCGAAATTTCCACCTCAATAAGTGTTAGTTGTTTAAACTAGAGATAAATATATGTGGCTAAAAAGGGTATACTAATAGCTATCCAATCCAGCAGCTTGTGTCAAATTTACAGCAGCAATTACGAGATTTATGATTTATCCTTTCGGTCTAATTCCTTCCTATTTAAGTGTCTTTCTTACATTATAGCACGCTACCTTAATGGCAATCAATATAACCAGCTTACATGCAAAATTAAACTAGGTTTTGTCCACATTTTGGAAGCCTAAACACGACTATAAAAGTATCATTTGTTTGTAATTTCACTTATGTGAAGTCAACCAAACTACACAGTTATTGTATATGTATTATTATTCTTAAATCATACAACCATTTCCTTCCATAAATCGTCTCAAATGTTAGTTAATTCAAGGCATAATTGCTTCAATTTTAAGTAAGCCAACTATAAAATTATAAGTGCGCCATAGTATTTAAATGTATGAAAGATAGACCCAATTCATGTTTATCACCTACACGATCCTATAATGCATGGAACCATTTAAAAGCTTCGTAGCCTCCTAGTGTATAAGATTCTAATTACCAGGTAGCATAAATGTATGCAAGCGGTCCAATGGCTAGTTACCAAGCCTTATGCTCAAATCTTAAACATTTGCTTGACACGCCATTATAATTCAGATAACCAATGTATTAATTTCACAGATTTCCCATTTAAACATTCACGCATGGAGGAGCACTCTCACATACACTTTTAATCTCAAATTTGATTGCATCATCCGGCAACAACTAACAAATCAATGAAAATTATTTTCATGGTCCAATTGTTTGGCCTTAATGTGTACCCTATTGTTCCAAGTTCCCATATCATTTATATGCATCACTTGCAAGTCAAGGTACCCTCTTTATCATAAAAATAAATGCAGCTGTCCCCTTTTTTATCAATAACATCCAGACTAACATTTGTATTTCAACAGTTATTAGCCTTATGTTCAAGATCCATTCATATCTTAATATACATGCCAGCTCACATATGATTGTATGGGTGATACAGCCATACATGATAGAGCCGCACATCTGCCCAAATTTACACATACATCTCTGCAGAATTTTCAGTCTCAAACTAATCCACACACATTAACTCCATCATGGACAAGGGTATGCCCAATTAAATTTAACCTTGTATCACGCATATATTATAAATTAAGTAGTCTGTGTACATAAATTGTAAGTCCCTAAATTAAGTCCAAATTTACCAGGAATTAGCAATTATACTTTGCTACAAAAGACAAGAAAACATTCAACAACCGCTCCTAAGCGATGGCAATTATTTGGCCAGCACAAACTCATACCAAATTCATGCGCATAAACATATATTTACATTTCCAAACATAAACACATAGTTGAGCCAATTTGCAAAGCATTTATTATTGTATAAACTTACAAAATTCCAAGCAGGACAGGTTAAAACCTTTTCAACAGTCGCTTATTTTTCTAAACAACTGAACTCTTCTACTCAAAGGAAACAAGTTCTTCTTTTTCACCTTGCTTCTATTACTACGTGTGATGACTAAACAATCATTTTCATCCTTTCCTTAGCTATAATACATTACCCGACAACGTCTCCATCTCCTTCAAAATCTAATACTAGCCCCCTTCGCAATCAAATTTAATACCAGCCGCCAACAGTCACTCCGCAGTCGGCTCCTTTTTTTTTTTTTTTTTTTTTTTTTTTTTTTTTTTTTTTTTTTTTAAAAAAGGGGTGGGGGGGGGAGGAACCCCAAAAAAGGTAAAAAAAAAAAACACCCCCAAGACAAAAGGGGGGGTAAAAAAAATAA
>CANYBF011939216.1:0-14905 GCA_948192965.1 Dalechampia spathulata
TTTTATTAAAATCGGAAAAGTGAATATGATAATACAAAAGACAAGTAGAATCGAAATGCCGAACCCAACTCTGAAGAAATTCGGGCTGCTTTCCGTCAGCAGGAAGGCTAGGGTTTATTTTTCCCGACTTGTTTAGTTTCTCAATTGAGTTGACTAGATGAGTCGGGTGGCGACTCCACATTGTTTTCTGTTATACACAGTTACCACAGCACCACTCGCACCCACATCCCTTCGGGATCACAATAAGCTTAATATGTTAGTTCATAATGGTACTTAGGAGCTTATGCCATGTACATAGGCATATAATATGGTTAAGGGTAAATGGGTTTTTTAAATTAAGAAAAAATCTGATTGTTATTGATCACTATAAAGCTTATTTTATTACCAAAGGATACCATCAAATGGCCTGGCATTGATTTCTATGAAACATTTTCTTTGGTTATTAAGTCAGCTACCATATGTATTATTCTCTCTCATATCATGTCAAATAGTTTGGACATTCGCCAACTTGATGTTAGTAATGCCTTCTTAAATGGTTATCTTGAGCATGGTGTCTTTATGGAGCAGTAACCTAGTTTCATTGATCATGATTATCTTACACATGTTTGCAAGCTTTATTATTCACTGTATAGTCTATGGAAATCTCCTCACCAGTGGTATCATCATTTAATCGATGCTCTTATTAAGCAGGGTATTTGCTATTTAAAGGCTAACTCCTCCCTTTTCTATTATAAATGTGGTCATTTTCAAGCTTTTTTTCTTGTCTATGTTAATGATATCCTTCTTAGTAAAAGTGATACTATCCATTTACGTACCATTATTTACAAGTTCAATCATGAATTTTCTCTTAAGGAACTTGGTCAACTTGATTATTTTTAGGCATTGAGGTTGATCAATCTTATAAAGGCCTTTTACTTACCCAATCTAAGTATATTTTTGATTTACTTATTAAGGTTAATATTCAAATACGTAATGGGTTAACTACTCCTACCCATGCAAGTGATAAGTTAACCATAAAAGTTGATGAACCATATGTAAATTATTATATCACACTATCATTGATGGTTTGTAATATTTATCATTAACTCATCCGAATATTTATTTTTTAGGGTATCAAGTTTCTTAGTTTGTTTATGCTTTGAGTACTAGTCACTGGTCAACAGTTAAGCATATTCTTCATTATTTACAAGCCACTAAGCATCATGGTTTATTATGAACTAAGAGTGTTTCATCGGCTTTGAATGTTTACACCGATACTGATTAGGCTTGTAACAAGGATGATCATAAGTATATTTTGGGATGTGCTATTTTTATTGGTATGAATATGATCTCTTGGGTGTCTAAGAAGTAGAAAATGGTTTCTCACTCCTCCATGGAGGCCGATTATTGGGCTCTAAGCTTAGCTACTACTAAGGTTACTTGGATTCAGTCTTTGTTACATGATATCTCTTTATGTTTGTCTACTATTCTAGATATTTGGTATGATAATATTAGTGTCACTTATTTGTTCATCAATCTAGTTTTTCATGCTCGAATGAAGCATATTGAAGTTGACTATAACTTTGTCTATGATAAAATTGCTCGTAAAGAGATCCATGTTTAGTTTCTTTCTTCTAAGGATCAACTCGCTAATATTATGAGTAAACCATTATTATGATGCCGACATGCCCTCCTTAAGTCAAAACTCATAATTCAATCCCTCCTCGGTTAGAATTGTAAGGGTGTGATAAAGATAACATTTATGAGTCCTAGTTTTAATCTGATATAAGTGCTCTTATTTATTAATCTTGTGGTATCTACATATATTGTAACCTTGATGTTAATGTACAAGTGAATGTTATAACTCTTTTAAACAACTCTATTATACTCATACTTAACATATGACTATATTCTTTTATGTTTTATATAAATTAGAAAAAGTCTTCTCTAATTATAATGAGAACCTTATTCATATGTATAATAGTTTGCTAATTATAATATTACTTTGATATAAGGCTATTTGAAATTGTAAAGTGTATAATGATATGAAATTTGGTAACTAATAAGTGGAGTATAAACAATCCTCTTTCTTTTTTCTTTGTATTAAAAGGTGAAGTCTTGTTTGTAATCCATTGGATGTTATCTCAGGTGCATTTCAAGACCACATATTCTCCAGACTAGTTGTATATAGGATAAGGGTATTACAAGCCCAATTTTCCATATTAGGACCATATAAAACTATATTATCATTTTGTTTATGATAGGTCTTGCTAATAATAATTAGGTTTCATACATTCCTTTTGATGACTAAATGATTGATGTTTTAGCAAAAACTTTATGATGTTTGACTTTTCAAATGACATCAAGTCAAGCTTCATGTTAAGTGTTCTCTTAGTTTAGCTTTAAGGAGGCTATTAAAGGTTACTCTTCTTATCAATTGTTAAATATTTTTATACTTATCTTTAGGATTAGTTTCCAATGTTACATGTATATATCCATATATATCTCAACTATATATAACTAGTATATATTACCTCTTGTAACAAAAGTATGCAATACATTTATAATTGGTTATTCTTTCTAAGCTTAACATTTTCATACTCCTATCTCAATTTATTACATTAATATTTCAAATAAAATAATTAATTAATATTTATTAGATTTTTAAAATTAAATCATATTATTGTAAATCAAATTATAATAAATTTCTTTTTGTATCTTAGCAAAATGTTCTTTAAAATGATAAGTTATAGAATTTGTATCACTTGAATTAATTCAACATACAATAAACAAATCAAATAAAGGGATAAGTTATGCATTTTTTAGCATTTAATTTATGTATATTGAAATCAATTATTTTTTGCCTTAAAATATTAGAAAATTAATAAATCATTTAAAGTAATTGTAATTATCTAATGTAATCAATAATTATACTTATATAAAGCTAAATTAACATTTAAATAAATAAAATTAAGAAGCACACCTTTATTTTACATGTCATGTATGCTAATTACTACGTTACTTCTTACTATGACCTGAAGCACCACAAAAAAAACAATAACCATCCTAAGTGGATTTCTTGCATTATTTATTATGTGGTGTTGAATATGTAACTTCCTTATTTATCTTACTTTTATAGTATTTCTTCTTGCCTTTAGAAGTAGAAACAAAATGAGCACTCTTGGTCTTTTTTTGTTTTAATCTATCCTTTTCCCTGAACACAATGAGAGATGAGTTCATTAAGGGATCAATAGTCCTTTTAGTAGTTATAGCTCACCTTGAATTGACTGAATTATGTTGGAAGAGATAATCTTGAAGCAATATGAGACATTTCCATATTGTACTCTCTTATGTTTCCTTAGCATGTATACTTCATTGATATGAGTTTAGCTAAGATTATACTAATTTAAACCTTTTTATTCTTAGCAAACTTCTTTTCAAGATTCTTAAGGAAAGTCTTAGTTGTATTCACTTTATTAGACATAGTGCTCCTAAAATTGATGTTTTCAAATATTAGTTATAAGAATAAAAATTGAACCAAGAATAAAATAAATAAACCAAACAAGCTTACATAAGTATATAATAAAACAAAATAGGAAAGATAAATGCAAATAAGAGTAAATCCCATTATAGGATACTAGGCACTTTATCAATATTCCATCTTTGGATAAAATATTGACTTGTAATTAATATCTTGGTGTAGTAATCATATATTGGTAATGAAATCACATGTCAAACAATAAACTTTCCTTTACGCTAATTTATCATTCACATGTAAAATCTAATAATCATTACATGTTTATTATTATAAGTATACACATAATTCCAATAAAGGCCTATAGTTCAAATTAACCCATCAACTTTACCTAAAAGTATAGATTGGATCTCAATATTTTTTTTTATCTCATTTTACATTTTTAACCTAGTACATTTTAACCTTTAATATTTTGAAATTAACATAATTTGATCCTTCTTCGCTAATAGAGTTACATCTTCCATTTAAAAAAAAGAAACCTTATAATATATAATGCATATTAGACTCTAAAGTTTTCTAAAAAATAGTGATTGGACCTTGAACTGTTCATATTTTATAAACTAATTTTTTATTATTTTAACCAACTAATAATAAATTAATTTTTAAATAAGTAAGAAAAATTAATTTATTATTAGAAATTTTGATTATATTATTTATAAATAAGTTAGAGTCTATTTACTTAATCAAAAAATATAATATTTTAAAATAATTATTTTATTAATATAATTAATAAATTTAAAATTTTATTCATCATTAATCAAATTGATTACTTTTTGTATTTAAATTCATGATCTTTTTATAATAATAAAGAAAATGGATTTTTTTTATTATAAATTCTTGTTATATTTGGTTGATAAAAGAAATCAAGTAAAAAAAAAATTTTCATATGTTTTGCAATTAATGAAAATTTTTATCAAGACTTCTACCTTGATAAAAATAATTTTATTATTTTTTTAATTAATAAATTTATTGATAATCAATAAAATTTTAAATATGTCAATTTAAAAAAATAAAAAAATATTACATCTTTGGTTAAGTAAATATATTAAACCTATTTATGAATAATATAATAAAAAATTTTAATGATGAATTAATTTGTATACTTATTAAAAATTTATTTTATTTTTAGTTAGTTAAAATAATATAAAAATTAATTTATAAATATAGATTGTTTAAGTATGAATCTATATTCTTTAGAAAAGTTTAGGTCTAATTTCTGTTATATATCATATCTTTTCTTTTTTTATTGAAAAACATAACTTTATTAATACGAAAGGGTTAAATTGAGCTAATTTAAAAATATTAAGGATCAAATTCAACTAAGTTAAAAATATTAAGATCCAAATAAGACAAAAAAAATATTAAGGTTCAATTAGAACTTTTAGATAAAGTTAAAGGGTTAATTTGAACCATAGGCCTTTTGATAAATATTAATCTTTCTTTAGGACAACTAATATTCATAAAATTATTTGTACATAACCTTTAATATTTTAAAATAAATTAATTTCCATAATAGAAACTCCTTTAATGATATATTACTTAGGGGTATAAATGAATTAAATTGAGTTAAGCTTTGAGTTATTTAAGCTCAGCTTGTGAGTCTTAGCTTAGGCTCCAAGCTTAAACCTTTATAAAATATATGAGCTTGAGCTTGAACCTTTGTAAAATATATGAGCTCGAGTTTTAATATATAAGGCTCAAGTTTAGCTTAAACTCAACTTGTTTAAATATTTGAATGAAGCTCAAAAATAGCTTGAAATCAAGCTTGAAAATAGGTTCAACAATAAGCTCAAAAATGGGCTCTTAACAAGCTTGATAATAAACTTGAAAAATTAAAAATTATCTAGAATTGTAGCATTTCAAAAATAAATACAAAAACTATTAAAATGTTTGTAGGTGGGGTTTTCCTTATGATTTAAAGTGAGGCTTGCGACAAACGATACCAGGGATCCATTTAGAGTAAAGAGCAAACTTTCCAAAGGGCTCCTTTGGGGAATGATGTAGACTCGCGAGAGGTTGCATTTGGAGTCACCACCTAGATGGTTCTAGAAAAATGGTTCAATCAAACTATAACATGAGTGCTAGTTAAACCCTTCAGATATTGGTTTTGAATGGTGAAAATATATTTGTTTAGATTTTCATATTGCAATCATACCATATTATGCAACTAATTATTGTAGGCTAGCGTTTACATTCATAAGCATGAATAAATCACATAATATGGTAGCATAAAAATAACATAACATGGCTATAATAAGTAAAGTATAACAGAAATAAAAGCGAATGGTTTACGGAAAGGGATAGTAGAGATAAAGGTTACATGCTAGAGTTAGATAGAAACATATAAGCAAGAAGGGAGTAAATAAAAATAGCTAACTATTCTATTAGAAAAAGGGGTTTCATTGATATAAAATAAATACTTAGCAATGTCTCCTCCACTCCAGCAAGCAAAGGGAAAAAAGTAGATTGGGTAATATGAGCCAAAAATACATTAGCAATAAAAATACAATTAATGCTTTGGGTAAAAATCATGATTTTGAGACTTATTTTACTTAATTTAAGTTATGTGTAAACTTAAATTAATATTGCAAGGTCTTAAGATGCTTAAAAATGCATTTCGAGTGAAAATACATGATTTATGATTTTACAGGGTGTAACATGCTTCACATATAATGTTACATGCATCACACTTTACATGAATAGTAGCTATATGTGTCACATATAACAAATTTTCATTCATCTTTTATGTGAAATATACGAATTAGATGATATAAATATCATAAAAATGGTTTAGGGACTTCCAGAATCACATCAAATCATCATTTGGACTCAATTTACTCCCCAAATCACTTTTTAATCATCCATAATTACATTATATGAATTTAATTGGCATTAAATTAGAAAATTGATTAAATTGATCATAAAAATAAGAAGAAAGATGCCAAGATCCTTTTTGCATCACTTTGAATTTAATAAACATCCAAACTTAATCTAATCACCTTAATTTGCATTCTAACTCAAATTAAATAACACTTAATTTGGGAAATCATAAAAAAAATTAATTTTTATGCAAAAATTAATCAACTAAATCATGGAAAATAGGTTAAAAGACCCTAAAATCATATGGACATCTTTTGAAGATGAGTTAAACAGTCAAACCTAAGCTAATCATTTCAATTTTTCATTGAAATCAAATTAAAATTGCATTTAATTTGGAAAAATTAATTTTGAAGCTAAAATTAAGCAAAGCCTAACAATGTTTGACATTTTTAGATCATTTAGACTATTATGAAGTCAAAAATGTTACTAATACCTTCAATTTAATCGAAAAATAAGTGAATTTTGAGTTAAAAATTAAATTTATGGAAAATCAGGGTGTTACATGTGCTGTATATAATGTTACATGCATCAAATGTAATAAAAATCTTAGTATATGTACCACATATAATGTTATATGCATAATATGTATAAGTTCTGCTAGATGGAAAATCCTGATTTTGGGAAAAACATGAATGAAAATCCAAAGAATGATCAAATGTTTGATTGTTATAAATCATTTAGGCTATTATGAAGCCATTAATGCTATTGTAACAATCATGAATTTATGGAAAATCGATGAAAATCATAGAAAATCCACCAAAATGTAAAGAAAATGAGAAGAATATATAAAGAAGAGGCCTTTAAACACTCACAAGTTTGGTGGACTCCTAAATCTTGATTTTTAAAGATCATTAGTGGTTTAAGAGAGGTTAATTAGTCTCTAATTACTTAATTAAGTAATTAACTAATTGAGAAGTGATCCTGGTAAAGTCTTACCTAATTTTACCAAAATTTTGACCCTCTCTATCAAATACCTGAAGCATATTTATAGAAAAAGGTGAAGGAATCCTAAAAATAAATTGGCAATATGAGATTTTGACTTCCCAAAAGTTAGATGCACCACATGTGCCACATGTTACAAAAATATGTTAGATATGCCAGCCTATGGAGACCTTGGGTAATGTGCACCATATGTTAAAATGCTTTATTATAAAATGGCAATGGAGCATATGGCACAAGTTACTTAAGCATCAAAAATAGGTTGTGCATGTTACTTAAGTTTCTACAACATGCATTAGTTTCTAGAAATCAAAAGTAATGTGCTCCATAGGCTAAGACCACTTAGGGATACCAAAACCCATGTGTGCTACACGAAATAAAAATTAGAGTTCATCATTAGCTCAAAGTAATAAAAATCTAAAAATACAATATGGGGTAAGAATTCAAGGTCAATAATATCATAATATTTTTAAAAACAAACATACATTAAAATGCAAACTAGAAGTATCCATAAGTTAGTATAATGAAACTAATTTTTTATTTAAATAATATATTACTAATTATTGTATAAATATATTTATGGAATATAACATTTATATATAATATAAATAAATTATTAATATTATATAATTAAATTACATAAAAATAATGAAACAAATATTAAATAAAATTGAATAATCATTATAATTTTTAATATAAATAATTATATTTTAAATATATTTATTTTTGAATTTTTAATGAGCTCCTTATTAAGCTCGCTCATGAACTTAAATGAATAAAATATTTATAAGCTCAATCTTGGCTCATTTAGAAAACGAACTTCAAAATCAAACTTGAACTCTGTTCATATAATTTAATGAACAAGCTTAGATGAGCTTTTTTATTAAATTAAATATCAAGTAGCTCACAAATAGTTCAGTTCATTTACAGCCGCTAATATTACTTCAATTAATTTATCTTCAAATATATATAATCATATCAATATTTAACATTTAATTTCCTAAATAAAGTAAAAAAAATTATAACTTGTAATTATAAATAATACCTTTTAATAGATGTGATATAGAATCCAAAAACTTTATCATATAAACTAAATTCATGAATTTTAATCGTCATTGCAAACCATTAAAAACATTGCCGCAATATAGATTTGAAACCATTAAATCTATAGGAAAAGAGTAGCCATACATTTTGGTTTTGAAACCAACAAACCCATTATGTATTCTTTAAAGGATTTAAATCCATGTTAATATATATATATATAAACAACAAACAGACACAACAATCATGCATCCAATATAAAAAAGATGCATAACAAATAACCATTTTCATCACGACAATTACAATTATAATTATGACTATACAACTGCTCCATCTAAAAAAAGAGATAGTATAAAATTGATGAATCAAAAATAAAATCAATTTAATTGATTTAAATCAATAATAATAACTATAACATAAGAAAAATCTTAATGATTCAGTATGAAATGTCTCTGGTATCACATGTGAGGAATGTCATACATAGATTATAATCTATATTAATCCTAGATTGTAATCATGCTACATCATCAAGAGTAAAATCCATCACAATTATAAACTTTTACAATTTGATGAACTTTATATGATAATAAATAATATATTATTATTACCATCTTTATTATATATATTTACACATCCATAAAATAATCCAACAAAAAATGCCATAAAATGTAAAATTTTTTTAATATTGTTTGTTGACAATTTTTTGGTGGTGCATATATAGATTTATATAACATAATTTTTTCAAATATTAATATTAATATTTTATTTATATTGAATTTTAATATTTTATTCTTTAGATATGTCATTTTAACAATTTTTTCATGATGCATGTGTAGCTTTATTATATAATATAATTTTATATAATATTAATATTTATGTTTTATTCTTATTAAATTTTAATATTGTATTTTTAGGTATGTTTTAGCATTATAGCATTATTCAATATAGGATTTTGTGTAAAAAGAAGATCGGTATCTAGGAAGGGTGGAAGTGTTCCAAAAATATGTATTTTTCATGTGTAACAAAACAAGGACATTATATGACACAAAATATTGTAAAATGAAAAAATTGTTCAACTAAAGTTAATGTTGCTCTTGATGATAATGGGATATGGTAAGTGAAGAAATGAATCATCAGCATAGTCATGACCTTGATCTTGATATATCAAGATTAATAGTTGGTCATAGAAATGTTTCAAATTGTATGAAGAGAAACCTTGAAGAAAATGATAAAAGTTAGACTATGAGTTATAAGAGTATTAGGTTAATGAAAGTTCAATCCAGTGGGCTAGATAAAATGGAATGTTTGCTAAAGGATTGTAATATTCATTACAACAGGATGTTGAGACTCTATGAAGTGGATGTCGAGTCCATCCATAAGTTTTCTTTTTATGAAATACAAAGTAATGATAGAGATTTCTTCTATTTGATAGATGTTGATAGTTCAAATAGACTAGAGAATATGACATAGATTCATTAATAAGGTAAAGTTGCATATGAGGAGTTTTATGATGTTAGGAGTTTTATGATGTTAGGAGCTTTGATACACTATACCAAGTAAACAAATATCAAATGTTAATTTACTATATTTCTAGGTGTTAATAATCATTGTTAATTTATTCTTCTTGGCTATGTATTAGTTTCATGAGAGAACAAAGAAACATATCAATGATTATTTTCTACTTGGATTATATACAAATGGAAGAAGTTGATCTAACTTATATT
The DNA here is from genome assembly GCA_948192965.1 of Dalechampia spathulata. Lineage (NCBI taxonomy): Eukaryota > Viridiplantae > Streptophyta > Magnoliopsida > Malpighiales > Euphorbiaceae > Dalechampia > Dalechampia spathulata. The sequence goes on from CANYBF011939216.1 coordinate 10,099, forward strand.
TTAATGTATCAATATGAAAGATAAGAGAAACTTTTAATAAGGTAATGCTTAATATAACTCATAGATTTTATATATCATATTCTTATAAAATTACTTGCTAAGTTAAAAGGTGTTCTTGAGAAGAATTCAAAGCTATTATTTTTTATAGCTTAACTATGAATGAGTTTAAGATAAGATGGTCTAACTTTATCATAAATCATGCTTGATGTAGAAGTAACTAATTTTTTGAAGTTGTATGATGAAACAAAAATTGAGTGCTTAATTATTTGAAACGTGTTTTTAGGTTGATATGTAATGATCTTAGAAAAGTGAAGGTATGCATGCTTACTTTGATGGTTCTACAAATTATAGAACTACTCTTTAAAATTTTGTAGAGCAATATGAGATAGCTTTAAGGGATAAGCATGAGAAAGAATTTAAAGCTGAGTATAACCCTAAGTATCTAAAAATGAGATGTCAATAAGCATTTAAGTGTGAATAATAACATAGAAATACTTTAACATGTAGTTTTATTTAAGTTGGTTTAAAAGGAATTAATTTAATTATACCATTATGACTTAAGTTCTTCAATTAATGATGCTTCATTATCAAGGGTGGAGATTTATCATATAAAAGTTAATTCAATACTAAATGATTTTTATGTAAATCAATTTATCTTCATAGTTAAATATAGATCAAATGGTGAGTACTCTTAGTGTATTACAAATTATTTAAATTCATGGATCATTCTTGATTATCATAATTTTAAGATAATGATAAGGTAGATGAAATACATGAACAATATATTTTGGTGAGATGGAGAAGAAATATTTATCACCCATATGTAAAGAAATGTTTTTTAGAAGATTATCATAACATTGTCACATAAATTTCAAAAATACAAAGAGTTACTAAGTTACTTTGAACAAGTTATAAATATTGGTATGGATAACATGTAAAAGATGAATTACATTAAAGTAAAAGCTTGTAGAATTAAATAATAATATGCTAAATTAAGATGATAACATGTCAATAACAAAAATAATTATTGAAGAAGATTATATTCCAATTTAAGATCCTATTATCATTCATTTTTTAGGAAGGTCACTAGCAAATAGATAAAGGTCTAGAATAGAATTGACTTTAAAAGGTTAAAGAAGTAAGAACAAAGGTAATAAAAGATATGATAGAGGTAATAAATGATATGGTTTATATGAGCCAATTGATAATAACAACTATGGTTATGATTAAGTTTTTTTATATTAGTTATTAAGCTTTCTTATAAACCTTCATGAAGTTTCTTTTGTATTCATGAAAATTATTTTCTCTTTATGAAAATTTTCTAAAGTTTTTACTATATAGAGATCCTTAGTATTATCAACATTCCTAGCAACATGCAAAAAAAAAATTATGATAGTATTTTTGGATATATATAATTGTATGTGTTAAAGATAAATATTAATCATTCAAAGTTAAATGGCTTAACACTACTATATATATTTTACAATTCATACATTTAAGAAGAATGAAAATTATTGTATTTGATGGGAAGATCCTTATGGATAAGAACTTTCATAATCTTGCTTAGTACTACACATGGATTACAAAGTGAAAAAAATTAATACTTACTACTCTATAAGGAATTATTAAGTGAAAAATATAAATATATCAAATTGATAAATTTCATAAACTTTTAGTTAATTAAATCATAAAAAGTAATATTTATAAAATAACATATATCATGTTTGTTAATATAATATAAATTTTTTACTTCAATTTAATGGTTGAAATAAAAAGTTGTACTAGTAACCAATTATATATGTGTCTGTAAATAGATAATTAAAAGATCATATAAATCAATAAATTTATAATGTATTAATATGATTAATTAGGTACATGTGCTCATAATCTTCTACAATATTTAATTTTATTGGAATTATGAACTTTATTCTATCAATGTGATTTTTTAATTTTTTATGAATAATATTTAATAAAAAATAAATTGTTATGCTTCTTTCAAATATATATGAACCAATGAATTTTCTTCCTTTATTACTTAGTTTTATAACTTAATTTCAATATTAAAATAACAAGGATCAAACACCTCTTAAAAGAAGAGTCACTATTAGTTATCTACCTACTTTTTAATAACTTTGAAGACATTGTATACAACAAAGTAGGGAAATTTGATACAATTGAAAAATGAAATCATTGATTTTACATATTGAATTAGTGAAGACCAAGATGTAGATTATGTAAGGATAATTTTGCTATCGGATTATTTACTAACTAAAATTTATGATTTATTTTTGGAGATGCATGCAAGAAACAATGAAAATGTTCTACTTGGAAGAAATAATAAAAATGATCTAGTGAGAAGAAACAATCTCAATACTCTTAGTGTTGATTTCTTCATTCAAAAATATTATGATATAATATAAATATACAAATGAAGTATATTATGATAAATTTTATGGTTCTTCATGAAGTATTTATATCTTTGCTTATTTTAATATTATATTATGATAATATATTATTTACTAAACATATATAACCTCCTAAACCATGGTCTTATTATGATAATATATGAAGTATTTATATCTTCATTTTGATTGTTATTTTTAAATTGAATTATTATTTTTTGGCTTATTCCAACTTCATTTTTGTAACAATTGTACCAATGCTTAATATAATTGATGAAGTCCTCCAATTTCAATTTAGCATCTTGTAAAAATGTCTCATAACTTTTTAAGATGAGAAATAATATTTGTGAACACATGAAGTGGAAATTTCAGTTTACAACATTTTCATTGTTAGTAAAACCTATTAATATTATGATTTGATTGATTCTTATTATCCAGATGCGAGTCAAACTAATTTTTAAGAAGCTACTATTACATAATTCATAGTTTCCATTAAGAATTTGAGGTATGTTGACCTTTCTTCAATAACATTTTATAGTAAAAGATATATAATAACTTAACAAATTGTGTGTTCTTCTTAGAGCTCTAAGTGCTATCATTTTTATTTTAAAACACTTAATTCCTTGCATTGGGCATCACAACTTTCATAAGAAAAGTTGTATAATTATTAACTATTCTTTTTTAAGTATTTTGATATTTTTCGATAAAAGGTTATTTAATCATTTTATATCCCATTATATTGTACAAGATGTCAATTTATAATCTATTTGAAAATTATGATAACTTTTAGTTTGGCCAAATAATAACACCTAAAAAGATATATTATTCACATGAAATGAATAATATCCAAAAGTCATAAATTCATTTATTATGTATTAGACATAATGAACTTTTAATTTCTCAAATTTTTTGTTACACCCACGTTAGAGACCCTAGGAGTTATGCAATTATGCACATGTATCTGTAAATGAATGGTAGGATTACTTGATGGATATGTGATGTATTGGCATGCATGATGAGGGTTTATGCTTGTGTGTATATGTGATGCTATGTGATTGACTGTGTGTCATCGCCTTATTGGGAAGCGTGTCTTCTCAGTTGGATGAGGGACGACTTGTGTATGTGATTGGGATGTGTTATGTTAGGAATAGCCCTTATACTGGTATAGGGGCAGATTCGTGAGTTATGGGTTGGGGGTGCGGGGGCAGAGCCCCGCTGTACGGTAAAGAAGTATTTTGGTAGTGTGTATCAGGTTAGTTAGGAGATTTGGGAGCGTTCCAGGTGAGTTTGGCATGCCAATAGGCATGTTACGCATTTTTGGGAAGTGGTACGGGCGTACGGTTTGGCCGTACGGTCGTACGAGGTGAGCAGAAACAGGGTATTGAGGGCCTCGAGTGCGTACGGGCGTACCAGAGGGGCGTACGGCCGTACCGCAACTCGCATGAATCAGATTTGCTCGCAGGAAAATTTAGGTTTATCAGATGAACAGTAGCCGTACGGGCGTACCAAAAGGTGGTACAGCCGTACGACAACTCGCAGGTTTTTGGGTTTGTCAGGGTTTTGGCGTCGGTACGGGCGTACCAATGTCCGTACAGCCGTACGCGACTTTAAATTTGACTTTTAAGGGCTAAAAACTGACCGTTTTCATTAAGTTTCCTTCCCTTTTTCCTAACCTAAAACACCCTAAACCCTACCAAGACTCCTCTTTAAGGATTCTAAATGTCACTAGCGTCCGAGAACGCGAGATAGAAGTTGAATACAAGTAAGGACATGATCGGCTGCTTATACTAGAGGTTGCTTGCATTTGAGGTTAGTGCTAGTTTTATGTATTAAGCCACTTACGGCTTGTTTCTGATTGCCATAAGACGTAAACTACGTCTAGGCTATTGATTTTGATAGGAATACTATCATTTGGCTATGTTATGTGATGGATATTGATTCTGATGCTTGGAACGTTATGATTTCCTTGCCGAATGCTATGTTTAATGCCCCAATTGTTTAGTTTGAGGGGTAAATGAATGAATGACATGATTATTTGCATTATGATGATGGCTGAATGGAGAAAGAGTGAAAAGAAAATGAGAAATTAGGGCAGAGCTCAGCTCTGGGCACACTGGATCAAAATGAATGGAATTCCTATGGGAATTATTATATAAATATTCTCCTGAGATGGGAGATGGATATAGAGTGTAGGGCACTCAGATAAATGGCTGCCTACGGGCGATGAGTACCGGTACCTATCGGGATCCAGTGTGTGCGAAAGGAATGTGCACAATTCAGGAAAACGAGAGTGAATGAGGGTGAATGACAGAATCATTGGTATTTGCACTGCATATGATGTTTATGATGGATTGTTATATGTTTAATGATTGATTATGTGTGTTTCTAGCACCACTGAGTTTATC
>CANYBF011939426.1:0-33305 GCA_948192965.1 Dalechampia spathulata
ATGCAGGTTTGTACCCATACGAATGTCTAAAGGTCGAAAATAGGACGTATCCCTGGTAGGGTACGTGGCGGCTTTCCCGAGGGACGGTCGTTGCGTATGCTACGGGAGCATGTTCCTCCAGGTATGGGCTGGGGTGTGACAAATCGATCAATAAACATTGATATGTATCTGATTACATGAATTTTTTGAATAATAACATAGATTGAAGATAATGAAAAAATTAATAAATAATATTTAAATGATAAATCATATTTTATTATGATATATTAATAATATGGTATTTGAAATGATATGAAAAATGTTGAAGGTTTATAATATATCAATAAGAAATATTAATAATACAATATATGAAAAATGTATGAAGAATAGTAAGTATCAAACAAAATCATATTAGGAATATAAAAAATTAATTTTGAATAGACTTTTAAATTTTAGTGTAATTAAAAATATAAAATAATTAATTTCAAATTATTTTTCAGAGTTTTCATATCTAATAAAAATTATGATTGCTTTAAAGTATAAAGATATAAAAATTTTAATATGCATGAAATAAAAATGTAAAAATATAAAATAAAGTAAAATGATATATCAAATTATATATATATAGTCCTAAAAGAAATTTAAAAATTATTAAATTATAATTATCCATAATTTCATATTTGTGTATTATATTTTAGAATGATTATTAAGAATTATAAAGATTTTATTTTTAATGTAATTAATCATGAATTTCACTAGAAAAATAAAAAGAATATTATTTATAATAAGTATTAATTATTGATTAATTTATATTTTATTCATAAATATCATTAGCTTTCTTCATGTTTCATGTAATTATTTATTCTAAAATATTATTTTCATTGTTATTTATAATTACATTCATATCTTTCCTAAATCATGATAAAAAAATATTCAAAAAGTTAAAAAAAACTAAGATGTTACAATTGAATAATGATAATAACAAACCCTTAAAATGTAAAAGATATATTTATCATTTATAATCCATATTGTTTATTGTTTATGTGTATAATAAACTAAAAAATAATATATATATTTATATTGTAATTAAATTTTTTAGATAAAAAATAAATGGTAAGAAAAAATTTGTATTGGATTAAAAATTAAAATTCATTTATTTAATTTTTAATATATATATTCATCAACTTTATATATCACAATCAAAAATAAAAATTTGATATTTGTTTGAAAATAAAAGATAATAACTCGAACTTTACATTATGTTTAATTTATCGATAGAAAATAAATATCGTCTGATCAATATAAATATCGATAAATTTATATATTTGCCTCTCGATTAAATTTAATTTATCGATAGAAAATAAATATTGTTAGAAAATAAATACAATAGATCATAATATATTTAACATATAAACATACATTATATAAGCATCTCGATAATATAAAAAGTAATCAAATTTAATTAATACAATAATTAAGAAGTATTAATAATGTATTAAAGGAAAATAACAAATATTCTGAAATATTAATGTAAAATAATTTAAAAAATGATTTTTAAAATAGTTATTTGTAAAATAATTATGGGTGAAAAGAACCATGCCTCGACATATAAATAGATGTGACCTAATTTTAGAGCAGGCGCACGATAAGAAGAGATTAAACAGAAGAAAAAGAGACCAAAGCCACACGAGTATTAAAAAAAAAAAAAAAACTGCACTGTTTGCAAATAGACCAGATCGTTGGTCAATATAATTCACTTCAGGCTCGTTCTTTTAATTTTCCTTTTTGGATCTGTTCGTTCATTTCGCTTGTGATATTGTTTTTTTTTTTTTTATAGTCGTCGAATGCACTTGCTACCTGAATGTTGTCTTTTGTGTTTGCTCATCTGGTTGTGATTTTAATTTGGTTCTAGGGTTTGTGTTTGCCTCTTGATTAATTCATCCAAGGAGAGTTTATCTATCGTACCATGGTCTCTTCATCAGCAATTGTCCAGCAATTTGATAACTCTTTGATACACAGGAAGAGGTTGAAAGCTGTTTCAGATTGTGAACAGCCAGAACTAAATTCACATTTCTCCATCGGTTACTTTGATGATCATGCCTGTGAATCAGTACAGTCAGACACGTAAATTTCAGTTACCTAATTTTCTAACATGATTTTTAATTTTAATTTCTTACACATCTTAGTCTTATCTCAGGTGCTTTAACGCTTCTCATGCTTCTTCATCTTGCTGTGGCTTGGATGAAAAAACCTGTTCTAGTTCTGTGTTAGAGATGGGTTACCAGTTGAATGGAAATAGCAGTGATAATCCAGAGTCTAGTAATGCTGGAGGTTCAGCGAAATCCTACCACAATGAGAATTATTCTGATCAGATGCCGCCTGCTTTTGCAACTGGATGGATGTATATTAATGAAAATGGGCAAATGTGCGGTCCGTATATTCAGCAGCAGTTATATGAGGGTTTATCTACTGGTTTCTTGCCTGAAGATCTTCCTGTCTATCCAATTTTAAATGGGACATTGGTCAATCCTGTACCTTTGAAGTACTTCAACCAGTTCCCTGACCATGTTGCTACTGGTTTTGCATATCTTGGCATTGGTAACTTGGATGCGTCCATGCCTTCGAACCATTTTGCTTCTGTTTCTGTGGATTCAGCGACTCAGAAGGGCCATCTTTCATGTGATTCTCAAGGGTCTCCTTCTTCAAATGCTAGGGAGGTGGTATCCCATTCACATCTGCAGTATAGTACTTGCACTTCCAACCAGCCAATTTCAAATTCTGAGGCAGCTAGCCATGATATACCATCTTCATTCCTGGTATTAACCTGTGTTTTTATCTACTTATTCATCCAAGCAAATCTGCCTTTATTATGCTTAGTGCCTCCCCAGATCACGCATTTGTTGGCGTACTGAATTCCTATAATCTCATTTACAGTCAGGGGAAGATTCTTGTTGGATTTTTGAGGATGATGGAGGGATGAAACATGGACCACATTCTCTTTCAGAACTTTATGCCTGGCATCGTCATGGATATATCCGTGATTCAATGATGGTAAGCTATTAATCTTTGTATTAATAGTAGCAAATGTTATCAAATGTTTTTTGACTTCAAAATCATTTTAGGTTCTGCATCAGTATTAAGATTTTGGAAGTGTCCTGTTGTACTTCAGTGTTGTTTTGATACTTGTTGGGTTTTATGGAACTTATGAATTCTTATTTTATCAGGATTTTTTTTGTAGATATATTTTGACATTTCATAATGAAGATGCTTTTCTAGTTGTAGCAATGTTTATTCATTTGGTTGGAGGAGTGATGCTAGATTTAATTCTTCTGATCTACATTGTTGTTGAAGTCATTTGTATTTTAAATAGCTAAAATATGTACAATGTATTATTTCCATTTCAATCATTTATGGATATGTTGCATTGCTGCATCTCATAATGGATAAGATTAATTCAGGAGCCAATTTGTTTTAGGAGATGAATTCCTCCATCTGTTGGCGTGAAGCTGGAAAAAATAACAGACGTTTCATTCTTTGCAAGCTATAACCATTTATTTGTAATGTTGGTAATGTCGTGCAGTTCAAACTTGCTGAACTCTTTTAATGCATTTCTTGTGACAGTGGCTCTTCTTTATAGTAGACTTTATTTTGGAATCTAACCATCACTACCAATTAATGCTCATACCTATTTTCTTCTTCTTACTCTGGCTTTGCCATATCTTGTTTGGCAGATTTGTCATATTCAAAATAAGTTTAGACCATTTGCTTTGCTATCTGTTATTAATGCATGGAGAACAGATAAACCTGAATCTATTTTGGCATCTGATGCCAAAGTTGAGATGGGCTCGTTATGCAGCTTTGTGTCTGATATTTCTGAAGAAGTTTCTTGTCAACTGCATGCTGGAATAATGAAAGCTGCTCGTAGAGTTGCATTAGATGAGATAATTAGCAATGTCATGTCAGAGTTCCTTGATACAAAGAAAGCTCAGAGAAGTCTTAAGCTTAGTTATCAAGCTTCCAAAGCTTGCTGTCCAGACGAATCAATGGTAAGCTTTGTTCAAATGCATGAAAGTACATGTTAAAGTTTATTCTCTAGGCCTAATAGTGCAGTTTTTTTTTTTTTTTAATTAGTCTGAAGTTAATGTGGAAAGGAGAAATCATGTTGCTTCTGAGCGCAATCGCAAAGCTTGCAGCTATAACTCTTATGAGAAGTCAGAGGAGCTACCTAGATGTACAAAATCTGTTGGAACCATCAATAACTTCTGGGAGTCTTATGCAGTTGTTTGTAGAATCCTTCTCACTTATTCCATGGAAGTTATGTGGAATGCTGTGTTTTATGATGCCATAGCAGATTATTGTGATTCATGGCGGAGAAGCAAGCTTTGGTCTGGTCGTTCAAAGATTAAGCCAGGAACTAGTAACTGGGGCTATGTCAAGGAAACCAAAAAACCATCCAGTGAGCTTGTATGTTATTATTTTTCTGCAGAAGTATATCACTGCTGCTATCAGCTTTAAGACACTCCTGATGCTGCTACATTATTGACAGGGGAAAGTACCAAAATGTGCCTTGTGCTATAATGTTCTTTTCACTTAAGAGCTTACCATTTGATCTTGATATTTAAGCGGTTATGGTCTTATATTTCACACCTTACCAACAAATATTGTTAGATTTCTACTGTGATATAGCTTATATAAAATGAATTTGATTGTGAAGCTCCTGAAAAAAAATGTTATAAATTTATTTTAAAAGTTATTTATTTTTTCCCTGTAAAATTAGAAATTGCGTGGAGTTTGTTGTAGTTACTTGGAGACTAAATTAGTTAATTAATAATTTGCTATTAAATAACTATATTATTTAAATGTAGAATTATAAAAATGTGGTGATTTTTGCTTGTTTGGCAATAATTGGCAAAGTATACGTCCACATACCCCAAATGCTAGAAACTATCACTAGTCCTTAATTGCAAAAAGTACCCAACCACAGGGCAATTTGTTTGTTCTTTTCCCTTGTTGATAGTTGTTTGAATCAAATTGCCGAAGCAATGTTTTAAATTTTTGTTGTTTCTTCATTGACAGGAACATGATGCCAGTCGTGATTGTCCTTCTACTTTTGATGCTGTGATGGTGAGAAATGATAATCATGCACAATCACGCAAGTTGTCTTCAGTTGTGTGTGTGGAAGAGAGGTCATCCAAACTGAGTGCCCCATCTCATCAAGCTCGCAAAGGTATAAAACGCATCTTAGAATGTGTAGAAAATGAGCTACATGTGTCCACAAAGGCAAGTTTCTCCAAATACATCGAATTTCTTATTGAGGAAGAAGTGAGGAAAACAGTTGAACCCTCAGAGGATAATAAACTGAATGAGGTATGCTATGGAGTTTTTGCCCTTTTTGCCTGTAGCTTTCGATTATTTACTAAAACATTAGTGGAATTGGCTTGTATTCAGACGGTATTAGCAGCTGCATCTGTGATTGTTTTCCTTGTTGCTGCAGGAGATTGTTGAATCTTCATCTCTGTGTTGTCAGACAACTGAATGTAGGTCTTCAGAATTTCATGATGAACTGAAGAGTGATTCCAATGAGCCCAAGGTTGAGATGTCCAATGATTCAGAAAGTTTACTACAAGCTGGAAAATCATTAGGTTTGTTTACATCTGAGGACCATTTGTCCAACTTTGTGGCAAGTGCTTTTGAAAAATCACGTTTATATGTTGATGACGTGATGGATGACCAAAATACTGATGAGCCACCACTACCCGGCATTGAGGATAATGCTAGGACTCCTTTCACATCACCTATGTTAAGATTCCAACCTACACAACCAGATGAGTCTATTCCTAAGATCGGAGAACATGTTGCCATGGCTATGTGCAGGAAAAAGTTGCATGATGATGTACTTGGGGAGTGTACATCATTGTTCATTGATGATATTCTTGATCAATTTTTTAGATCACACCGTATCTTAGGACAACAGATTCAACCTCACAGTAACATGGTATGCATATGTTTCTTTGAATGTTTTTTCTTTTTAAAGCTGAGCTTGGACTCTTTACAACAAATTATGTTTTATTTGTTTTCGTTTTCCTTTTTCATATGATATATGGAAGGCATAATACATCTGTGGTCTCCTCCCCTCAACTTAGAAACATTTTTTCATTTTGCCCCTTCTACTTTGATTTGTTTCATTTTAACACCTCAACTTACTTATTCGTATAGTTTTAAATACTTGAACTTATTATAATTTTTCAATATGCCTTTTGAACTTTAGTTTTTACCATTTAGAAATTTCAGCTTTACTTATCATATATCTTTAATTTTTTTTAAAAATAACAAATTGAAAGGCTAAAAAGGATTAAATATGGTGTGTGTATTATAGGCATCCTAAATGAAAATGAATTAATAGCAACAAATGTTCAAAAGTATATGAATAAGCAAGTTGAGGTGTTGAAATAAGACAAATCGAAGTATAAGGAGCAAAATGAAAAAATGTGTCGAGTTTAAGGGGCCATAAATATATTATGCCTATATCTAATTATTGAAGTTTCAGTTGATATATACATACATACAATATTTTTTGTATTTTTAGGGAGGAACATCTAATGCAAATAAGAATCGGCAAGGCACTGGCCTTACTTCTGTAGAAAAAGTAACAAAGAAATTTAGCAGTTCAGACTCTGTGGCGGTGCCTTTGGTTAGTGATAAATACACATACTATCGGAAGAAAAAGTTGGCGCATAAGAAGTTGGATCCATCTTCTCGGTCCACAATTCCATTTGACAAAGGGCTACAATATCATCCTGAAGAGAAATCAAAAAAACGGAATGCTGCTAGAGATGTTGAAGTTGAACATACCGTTGGCACTCCTAAGAAAAAGAAAATAACCAAGGGCCAGACTGAATCATCTACAAACAAAAGGGCTTTGAAAACCATTCTTAAAAGTAGTTTACCAAGTGATCAGTCCCGGCCCAAACATGCTGCTTGTCAAAAAGTCGCTAAGCATAAGCTTGTGATTTCTAAACCTAGTAAGTACTATTGTATGGATTTCTTTTATTGATTGAAAGTATTTTTGATTCTGATGCCTTATTATACTTGTCTTTATTTTACAGATATGAAATGCACAGAAGATACAGTAAAATCCAGCCGGAGGAATTCTTCAGACACAAGTAAAGGTCGTGCTATTGTTAAGAAGGTTGTTAATGTCAATAGCCATGATGCTGGAATCAAGGAAGTCTTGACTCATGATAGTTCTGAAAAGAACCTTGGTGGTGAGCAATTTTAGTTATACTTAGCCTCAATGTTGTTATTCACTAAAACTATGAGTTTGCATTTATTTTTATTTCTTGCTCTTTTCTCTATCCTCATGAATAGAAACCAAGACGACAAAGTTAAAAAGAAAGCAATCATTGGATAGTGGCTCAGTTTCACGTCCTACAAAAACTGTGAAAGTGACTGATGGTGGTTCCAAGCAAACTGCACCCAGACAGGTTAAAGGGGAAAAAACAAAATCTCGTAAATCCAGGACATTAAATCCTTGCCCTAGATCTGATGGGTGTGCAAGATCTTCAATTAATGGCTGGGAATGGCGCAAATGGTCACATAGTGCAAGTCCTGCAGAAAGAATGCGTGTTAGGGGTATTCATTTTTTTCACATGGACAAATCAGTTTCCAACGCCTGCACTTTTCAGTTGTCAAATGGTAAGGTTCTTTCAGCAAGAACAAACAGAGTGAAGATGCGAAATCTTCTTGCTGCAGCTGAAGGTGCTGATCTCTTGAAAGTTACACAATTGAAGGTGATAGAAAATTGTGGACGAATTTAACTTGGAACAGGTTAAGGCTTTAACTGTAAAATTTACAATTATTTCATGCTTCTTATCAGGCAAGAAAAAAGCGGTTACGTTTTCAACGAAGCAAAATTCATGATTGGGGTCTTGTTGCGCTGGAACCAATTGAGGCTGAGGATTTTGTAATTGAATATGTTGGCGAACTAATTCGTCCTCGAGTAAGTTTAACTTAATATGTTACATTAGTTCATCAGTGATTCTTTTATCTCCTTGCTTCCAGTTTTATGGTTCACTGTTTATCCTTTGCATTCAGCATGATTAGGTTTAATCCATCTAATTTTTTGGTTGATATCTTCTTGTTTCTTTTTTATTCAATCAATTGCTTTTGCTGGGTTTCTATCTACTGCAGATATCTGATATACGAGAGCGCCATTATGAGAAGACGGGGATTGGAAGCAGTTACCTTTTCAGACTTGATGATGGTTATGTGGTTAGTAATTCAATGATCTGTGTTAAGATGGAAAGTTATTTTGTAATCTTGTTTGGGGTAATGATGGCATGTTTTCTGGGAGCTGTAAAAATTGTATAAATGGGCTGGCAGCAATATGCCCTCAGCTGGTTTGAGTTGCCTTGGTTACTCAAAAATATATATATTTAGAGTTCATCCTTCTGTCATGGTGGTTTTGCATATTGATCAGAGATAGAGGTGCTTCTTGCAGGCATTTTTTTTTTCATGTCATCACAATTACATCACCCAGTTTGTTTAAAATTCATTTTGATGTGTATGTTGTTGAATTTGATTCAATGTAGCAAATTCCATTTTATGCAAACAATTTGAAGTCTCCTTTCAGCTTCTTTTTTTATCTATGTTCTTGTGCTAGAAACTCACTGTTGCTTTTCCACTCTGCATGTTTAGGTTGATGCTACAAAGCGTGGGGGAGTTGCAAGATTCATAAATCACTCCTGTGAGGTATCTGCATAAATTGTTATTTTTCAATTTGTTTCACCAATAGGAAGTCATATTATGTATTTGTTCTCATATAATTTAAGTTGTAATTTCTAGCCCAACTGCTATACCAAGGTTATAAGTGTTGAAGGTCAGAAAAAAATTTTCATTTATGCAAAACGGCATATAGCTGCGGGAGAAGAAATTACTTATAATTACAAATTTCCATTGGAGGAGAAAAAGATACCTTGCAACTGTGGTTCTAAAAAGTAAGATGGCTCAGCTTTGTGTTAATACATGTATCATTCTTGATTCCCCTCCTGCACTAATAATTCTAACAACTCTTCTGTTCAGATGTCGTGGATCATTGAATTAGGAGATGCTATAAGTTTCCATTTCGGGTAGGTATAGTAGTTGATTGTTTTTGTTCTGCAATTTCTGATTAAGATTATTTGCAACTCCTTAACTCTTCTGATATTTTTGCAGCTCACTATTCATAGTTTTAATCTTCAATGACAATGGTTGACAAAATATTTCAAAGGTAGTGATACTTTAACTTTTGTTTGGAAACTCTATTATAGTTAGGACAACGTTTGGATATTTTTTAGATATTATTTAGAAGGATGATCTATGGTGCAAGGCATGTGTAACATACTTCAGCCTTGCTATATGTTAAATGTGGAGCATGGTTCAGCAAAGCAAATGAAATAACACAAACTTAATTTTAAGATTGCATGTTTATGTACCTTCTGCAACCTATGATATAATGATATTTCATATTTCTTTTGATGATTGCAAACTTTCCCGCCTACAGCTAGACAGAGTTGCATGTATTTAATGTATTCATTGCAATAAGAATGATAATCAGAATGATAGTTGATTCAAATATCCTTTGCTTTGTTGAGGTGGATGGGTTTTTATTTGATAGATATGATTTCTCAAGCTATTTAGTCATTAGCTTTGATGTTGGACAATGTGCTGCATGACAATTAAGTGATTCTGTTTTAATCGCAGTATAGCTTTTGAGAAAATGGTTTATCCTCGTGGCTTCAAATTGCTTCTTGAAAGCTCTCTTGCAAGCGTGGTTGGATGGATGTGCTGCAGATTGGCAGCAGAGTGCATTGGCTGGGTTTATCATCAATTGTATGTTTCTAATCACCTAACTGCTTGAATAAATTTAGATTTTCACATTGAATTAAGATTTCCCCATAGCTGTCTAAGAATTAACTAAAGATGGGGTTCCATTATAATTTGTCATGTATTTTGTGGAGAATACATTAAATTTATATATGAATTTTCGTTTCAGTTTTACAAAATACAACATAATATTTCAAGGAGGTGTAATGCTTGTTTCATTGCTTCCATACCATGTTAGTTGTGCACCAAGATTGCATTCGAGTCTACATGTACCATAGAAGAATGACCTGCCTTGGGAGCTGGCTTAATTCTTTTCAAACGTGTGAAAGCTGTGTTGCAAATATCCTCTTGCCCCTCTATATGCAATTGTTGTGATGACAACTGCCGTTTACACTAACCAAGATGTGAAACACAAGAAGATTTAAATTGTGTTGGTCAAATGTAAATAAAGAATGTGGGAGAAAAAGTTCTCGAATTTTCTCTAACTGTACAAAGTGATGGATGATTTCTTTAAGCCACTTGAATTGGAATTTTTTGTTTGGGCATAAATGAACTTGATTAGATGCTTAGTTGCTAAAGTGTCATGCAATTCTAGGAATCCCGTACCCATGTTAGGTCTACAGATGAGCCAGAGTTGGTTATAAACTACTTTAGCTATTTCAGTAAATTTTGCTTAAATTTTTTATTGCTTTCTTTGATGACGATACTCAACCTTTGAAATTCATGTTGTGTTAATCAAAGTAGGTGGAGCCCATTATTGGAACCCGTGAGCTAACTTGTTTGTATATCTCATTAGGAAATTAGCGCTCTTTTAGTAGTGTACATAAATTCAATGCTGCCTGAAAAAGCTTAGATGTATACCATACGTAGAATCTCTTAAGAAAAATACCTTAATAATTTATAAGTCGCTTCATCTAAAACTAAGATTTTTGAAAGTGATCTCAATATCAACTGCTGTAAAGAGCAAGCAATCTTGAATAAGAATTTCTTGGGTGTTGGTTTTATCAATAATGATTTTGTGGTCGTTGGTTAGCTGTGAGCTGGTGTGGTGAGTTATCTTGCATTCTTTCCTTGATTCCAAGTTTGGTAGTTGACTAGTTGCTCTGTGTTTCACTAATCCAGCCAAATGTTAATAATGATGATAATTAATCAATTTATGTATTTTGGGCATTGATTTACTTCTGTTCAGGTTCCCGAATCATAGGCATCAATAAAAGGCTGGTTTTCATCGTTTTGCAATGAATTTTTTACCTGGTCTTTGAACTAGTACTTGTGCATTATTCTACATCTTTCTCACCTTTGCATGAGTTTCTCCTTTCAGAAACTCCAAGTCAGTTTGCTTACATGACTTATTTTTCTGAATCAATATTTATTCGGTACAAATGGGAAGTTGAGATTTAGCATGAACTTTTAGAAATAATACCGAATTATTTATTGCCATTTTTTGCGCTAGTTACGAAGTGTTTCTTGTATCTTGGAACTCTTTATGTAAATCAGAGGAAATGAAGAAATCGGGAGTGTGTTGCCAGAGTCGATAATTAATCGTTTTCAGTTCAGTGCGGGAAGGGCTCGGTTGTCTGGCTTGGCTTGTGTCAACTTCTTGGTAGGCCAGTGTGCTGTCTGTCTATCATTTCAACTTTGCTGACAGGCAGCCATTTGTTTAATTCTGATATCGGGTATTTAAAAGTGAACTTAGTGCTGCCTGATGAAAGTTTCCAGAATTCAATGCGGCTCAATAATCCTGATGTCAGTCGTGACCTGTAACCTGAAAAATGTACATTGTAAAAAAAAAAAAAAAAACTGTTGAACTGCCATCTAAAAGGTTTTACGAGGAATTAGATCATGCGACATGACGGCAAAACCTGTGCCTGTTGTGGTCTAATCGGCCAGCTGCATTCCAAGGATAAATTCGATTACTAAAAAATTCTTTGGCTTCCGGCATGTGATGCGAAGCTGGCAAGTGTGGGTTAAAAGATCTATTGATGAACGAAGACATTTATGTATTTCCAGGTTGCTTGACATGAATTATGGGTTTTATGGCTAATTTATTGTGGAGTTGAGAACGGGCTG
Organism: Dalechampia spathulata; assembly: GCA_948192965.1. Classification (NCBI taxonomy): domain Eukaryota; kingdom Viridiplantae; phylum Streptophyta; class Magnoliopsida; order Malpighiales; family Euphorbiaceae; genus Dalechampia; species Dalechampia spathulata. Next base: position 11,914 of record CANYBF011939426.1, read on the forward strand.
TCCTTATAAATTTTCTTTTTCACGTTAAAATCTTTTGGTTGCAGGGTGGGGGGTTACAAAGTAGAAACCAGTGTGTAGCTGTCAGGGTGGAGGTTTCTTGACACCCCTGGTACGTTTCCGTTACTTAACTAACCCAAGTGCCTCCCTTTTTCATTTTTTGGCTTTTAGCTGTCTCAAAAAGGTCGTCTTCTTTTCCTTCTCTTTTTTGATATTTTAAAAAAGATAGTCCATTTTTCTTTTTCTAAATTTAGGTCATTGGCTGATTATCGGAATTACGTCATTAATTGTTATGTTTTGAAGTTTTAATACGATAATTTTAAAATATGCATTATCAAATATAAAAAAAGAAGCATAAAAAAAATCCATAAGCAAAGTCAAAGCACTAGAAGGAACTATAATAACAGTAGTAGTGATAATGATACTAATAATAATGGGCTATTTGCTAATTACAATTACCAAGCAGCGTGCAGTGTCGGTTTTATTAGAGTTATGTCGACACCAATCTACACTCCTCGATTCTATTGAAATGGCAAATTGCAAAAAGAAAGCTAGGCTTGAATATCAATATGCACCCATACTTGCATCTAACATGCAATAACCCGATGAATTCCTCGCTTTATCCAATTTTCAGATGAACTTGTTGGCGAGATCTATTGTTTTTCTGGTCTATTAGGTTTTAATTTCATTTTCTCAAATCCATTTACACATTTTCTGAAAACAGCTGTGAAAGATCTAATTTTGCTAAATTTGGTAAAGAAACACATGATACTTCATTTCCAAAAAAATTATTTGTTTAAATTAAAAAATCTATAAATATCAAAGTTAAAACGAGGAAAAAAATAATTTTGGACCATTGGAACCCTTTGCATTCAAGCTGTGTAAATTTATAGAGATGGTGAGCTCATAACCAAGAACTTGATTTCTGGAGTGGTTGCTTAGTGGATGCAAGTATTGGGAGGCAAATTGAAATCTAGCCCTGGGGGGGTAAGTGAAATAAAACGTGTAGGGGGCTCGTTCCTGGATCGCGACCGGTAACATGGTAATGCCACTGCTGGGTCTTAATAAGGAGCTAAAATAAAATGTTTATGGTGTTTGTTTACTTGAGTGGCATCTGAAGCTGGGCTTGTGCATGCAGTTTTGATTAGGGTCATATATGTGACTGTTCAAATTTTATTCTAACTTAACAAGATTTATTTATTTAAACAAATAAAGTGAATTCAAATTTGACACTAGCTCATTGATTTAAATAATGATGAATTTTGTTTTAGATATGCTATTTATATATATCTATAGTTGTGTATTAAAATAACAATGTGTTTAAATTTAATTAGAGATATGAAATCTTAAATTTTTTTAGTATAGTTTGTAATTTTACTTAATAAGTTTTTTATTTTTGAAAAAAATAGTAAAAGATATCATATAATTTCCTTGAGCGTCTACCGGTAATAAAAAAGTTGTTTAATAGTATAGAATTTTACTAATATTCTCTCAAGAGAACATTAAATGAATAAATTATTAAATCTTATTAGAATTAAATAAAAATTTGTTAAAGAAGGTCGTTAGTAGAACAAAATGGATTTTGTCTTGATATACCAAGTGGAATGGACAGGGAGAGTATCTTTTTTGGACTCATTTAAGTTCTTATTAAATTTGTTTATGATCATGATTTATGAAAAGAAAAAGTTAGTCACTTTAGCTTGAACTTGAACTTGCAAATAAAAGATGAAAGCTCATGCTGGCTAAAGCTTTTGATCCGATTAGGCTCATTTACGTCCCCCTAATTTTGAGTTGGGTGGCTTTGCAGAAGAGGCTGTTTTGGGAGAATGAGGAGACCACCACCGTCCTTATCCTTCTTCTATAGGAATTGATAATTGTAGGCCATACAGGAAAGAGAAAGGGTGGTTGGTGTTTGAACCGGAAATATGTAGCTTATCTCGCTGGTTGTTTCTTTTCATAATTAGGTGTATTTTGGATTTCTTAGTTAACAAATAACTCCGCCTGTGTCTTGTAATTCTTACCATTACACAGCCGGTCCCAAGCCCGGATAAAGGAGGAGGGATTATTTTGTTTGAAATCTCACCATCTGTAAGTCACTTCATGTACCTTACACAATTGTTATTTACTTGAAAATAAAAACGAAATATACCCACAATTCTAAACCAAAAAAAAAAAAAGAAAAAAAGAACAAAAAAAAAGCAACTGAATTGATGGTATTAGTCCTTCCAATATTTCACCTAGTGTATCTCTAAGTTCAACTTCATGAAGTTCATCTCAATAGAAATTTTGGTACATGACATCTTTACATTTGAATTTTTGGTATAAAAGTATGATAAGATTAACAATTAAAAATGTTAACCAGTTAGTAAAAAAATATTAGCAAACAGACACCCATGCTTCATGCTGCATGCTGATGATGGCTAGTAATTAACCTTGTGCTTGTTTAGATCAATTGTTTGTCGACTTACAAACGAATTCCCATGCAAATTAGGCATCGTAGAAGAAGAAAGTAGCTCATTAGATTGTCGTATTATCCACCGTTCTGTTTAATTTATGCCTGTATGCCATGTAATAGTTTTTAAATTTATTTAAACCAAATGCAAATACTATGTTGAAACGTTTCCTTTGGGATATTACATCAATTAACCAAATCTGTTGATTCAAGAAGAAGCCTTGTCAAAGGCCTACTCCATTATACCTTAGTGAATGGTACGTGGCTGTTTGTTATCTTGGGAAGTTCTGAAGATCAAAGAGTCGCAATTCTCTAGATTCCCATGCATGAATTCTTACGATCTGCAAGCAGTTTTAGATAACATGCAAAACATTTTAAGCTGACTTGGTCTCTAAGGAATCTCAATGATGCATACGAAACGGAAGAAAATGAAGGATTAGTGGCTGGATCATTATGCCTTTCATGCAAGCCTGAACTTACCAGACATGTTCTTATTCTACTTTCTATTGCTTTTGATATTTAGTCAAGACTATGGCTGTCGGCTTCTACTAATACTTGTCAATTTCAGGCGTATTGTCGCTTTCTGTTAAAAATCACGTCGCCAATGTCCAAAAGCATGAGATTGGCTAAAAAGCAAAAGGATAAGTGAAGACTCGCGCATAACGGCATGTGTGTGTGCAAAATTGATTGAGCCAAAAAGATGCTTGCAACCAAAGACAGTAATAACTTGTAGGGCAAGTCAACGTTTTTGCACTTTTCTTTTGCATCAGTCTTCTAGTATACTATGCTCCATAACATGCCAAACTTATTCTAAGATATCACAAGGAGATCAAACCATTCTTACAATTAAAAGGTTAAGGTCACACTCACCGTCTTGCGGGTTCTCTGCCATCCGAAGCAGCCAGAAATGCAGGTTCGTATATCATCTCAAAATCTTTCCGAGCCATTGCCTCTCTACCATACATGGTGTCAGACAACACAACCAACGATGCTCCATGTATTAACCTACACAAGCCACATCGAACTTTCCATCCAACTGATGCCATATTACTTTATGTTCATTTATATGAAACGATTTTTCATCAGAGGATATCATAAAGATTTTCGATTTTGACAAATCCAACCGACAAAATCAGCAAAAAAAAAAAAAAAAACGAAAGAAAATAGCCAATGTAATCATTGCAAGGAAAGGGAACCTATTGGCGTGAAGGCAAACAGTAACACCAAAACTTTGAATGAAAGATAAGGTATTTTCGCTGATAGATAATGAAGAAGAGGTGAAGCTATAATGAAGCCTGAATCTGTTTAAATTTTGTGATAGTTTTGGCGGCAAAATTGGAGGCCATGAGCACAGGCTTCAAGCTCTAGCTACGATATCCATCATCTCCGAAACTTCCCATTTCCATTATTCTGTCCCTTTCTGACGATCTACAGTGCAAATCTACGATCAGTTGTTGTTACGCAAACGACAAGTCGTTCGTGGTCCGAGGTGAATGCAGCCGCACGTCATCACCTTACAAAATATTACCATCTTTAAAAACCTTATTTTATTTTAAATTTAATTATTAGCAAGATTATTATAATATTATTTATTTAATTATAAAATTTGGAAGACAACGAAAATGATGAAAATGAAAAAATAATTATTATTTTAAATTAAAAACCAAAATTAATTATTAATAAAATTTTATAAATTATAAGATTTTGGCTGATTGGCCAATAGAAGGTTACCGAAAGCAAGCTTTGAATTCTTGTTTTTTTTTAACAAAGAAACTAGGAGCATACGTGTATACCTCTTAAGTAGTCTGTTATACGATTTAAGTAACAGTCACTTGACTTTATCCTAAGCATTTTTTATTTATTATTATACTTTGTCGAATTTGTACGGACGGATATTCCGTGGAAACGAGCCCCTGTGTTTATTTTTCGTTATCGTCCTTTCGGATCTCGAAAATCGAATTTTCAAGTGAAAATTTTGAATCGATTTGTGAAGAAAATGGTTTTGATTTGAAACCACAATCGTTTCAAATCTGCGCATTTTTGCTGTTATCGCTTTCTGTTGTGATTGTTTATCATTTCTTTGTTGAATAAAGTAAATGATTCAAATCTGATCAGCCATGAGGAAGAAGCTAGACACTCGTTTTCCTGCGGTAAGTTTGTTTCATACTTTCTCCTTTCTCAGTTTTTGATTCGGGGTTTAGCTTTAAGAATGAAGGTTTAAATTTATGTGAATTTGTTTCATCGATTGATTTAGGGTTTTGTGAAATTTTAATTTGTGGCTTTTTACCCTGACTCCGTTTGTATTTATGGGTTTAATTTGGATTTTTTTTGTTGGAGTTCATAAATTAGGGATCTTTAGTTGATACAAGATCTGTGTTTTTTAATTCTTAATTTATTGTTGGATCGAGCCTTCGGTCTTATGCAGGGAAATCAAAAAACATATTTCTTCTGTTAAACGATCCTCAATTGTTTGATTGCAAAAATGATATGCCAATTAGAAAGCTTAAACTTCTATGTAGATCTGGTTTCAGTTAAATTCGAGGTTTGACTTTCACGCTGAAACCATATAAGACTTCGATTTGTACAACTAATCCGTTTATCTTTCTTTCCAGGTTATTCTGGCAGTTATTCTGTTGATAAAGTTGTTTGAAGTAACATAATAACTTGGCGCTGTTTGTTAAAATTTGCTATTTATAATCAAATTTTCACAGAATATAACATCGAGAAATTTGTTATTTCTGATGATTCTGCTTTGATGCCATAAACAAACGTAACGCAATTTTGTAAGTGAGGAAATATGAATTAGAAACCTCTAGAACAAAATTACAGAAAGAATAGACATACGTGTAACCACTAACCACTAACTCACTATTACCAACTAACGTACTGTTCTCTTGGCATGATGACTGGTTGACTAGCTAACTACAGACGTACAAATAAATACATTAGTATACACACTGATGGAAAATATTTTTTTGGCAGGCTCGCATTAAGAAGATTATGCAAGCTGATGAAGATGTTGGGAAGATAGCTCTGGCAGTACCTGTTTTAGTTTGTAAGTATCAGTTTTAGTTCATATCCTTAAGTTAAATGATTGTGAAGATATTTTCTAAAAAATATTTAACGGCTTTGTGTATATGATTGCAGCTAAAGCCTTGGAATTGTTTTTGCAAGACCTTTGTGACCGTACATATGAAATCACCCTTCAACGTGGCGCGAAAACTATGAATTCCTTGCATTTGTGAGTAGAAAGTGTGTGTGTGTGTTTCAGATTTTGTTTTGTCTGGCTAATAAGTGGCTTGCTGTCAACTACTGATCTATAGATGTCATCCATGTAATTACAATTCACTAGCTAGTTTGATATTTGTAATTATTGACGCTTCCCTTTGTGGCATTTACAAAGTTAAGGCAATTTGAATAGTCAACGGGAAATGGTTGAATTCATATGATAATGTTTGATAATTTCCACCTTCCAGTTATGTTTTCCTTTGTTGACAACATAGTGCAGAGAGAAAAACAATAGGTAGCTATGCTTGTTTGTTATGCTATCAATGTGTTCATTCTCCTGCTTTTGATTGCTTTTTACTATGGGAATTGTTTTGCCTCCTATATTGTTCGCATACTTCTCCACTGCTGTTACTCCTAGAGCCTGTTTTTGTTCATTCTTTATTGCTTTTAATGTTTTCATTAAATGGTTGTTTCGTTTTTCGGATTAAGATATATGAATATTAGGGTCTCTACTTTATAGTGAATTTATTACATCAAATGGGGGTAATGTAGTGCAGCTGTGTGCATTTGGGACCTTTTGTAGACATGCTTTAATATAATGTCGCTGATAACAGATTCAATCTAATTTAGTTCCTTGTTTAACCTGCAGAAAACATTGTGTACAGAGCTACAATGTGTTTGATTTTCTGAGAGAAATTGTTAGTAGGGTTCCTGATTATGGTCATGGGCATGCTCATGGGCATTCTGATAATACATCGGATCATAGGATCCTTCAAAAGAGGTGGTTATATATGTTCTTCAACATTTTTCTCCCATGATCTCCCATCCCCCTTTCTCGTTTTCCTTTAATCTAATATTTAAAAAGCTGACTTATTCATTGATATTTTGCCAGGAAACCCATTGGAGATGAATGCAATGACAGTGATGAAGAAAGCAAAAAAAGTAGGATGGTGAGATTTTATCCCGCTTTGTTATTTTCAAGTAATATTTATGTTCAACAGATTGGCATACAACAATTATTTGCTTCTACCTTTTTCTTTGATAGTCGGTTGATTTTTGGTGCCATCAATTAAAGTACTTTACTATTGAAGTAGTCATTGATGTGCTAAGTCTTGTTTGCAGCATGAGATGAGCCATGCAGGCAGCAGTGGGAGAGGGAGAGGCCGTGGTCGAGGGAGAGGCCGTGGACGTGGTAGTCGAAATGTGGAACGGGAATCTTCTCATCGTGATATTGAATCTGAACCATCAACAACTCTTCAGCAAAGCATCACAAATAACTCAAATCCCGGAATGGTTGTGGAAAATGATTTGGATTCAAAGGAGTTATTAAAGGAGAACATGATAGTCAATGATGGTGCTGGTGCACCAGAAAGAAACTTCGATCTGAATGCGGATGTGAATGAGAATGACAGTGCTAAAGCTGCAGCAGCTGCAGCAGCAGCAGCAGCTTCTACTTCTGCTGCGGCAACAGCAACAACTACAGTGGCTGATAGCTCGTCAGCGGCACCTGCTACTGAAGAAACTAATCATGAAGAATATCCAGGTTGGTCACTTTCTGAAATGGATAAGATGGCCATTGACCCCCTTCAGCTGGCACAGCTTGGAACAAGAATCGATGACGAGGAAGATTACGATGAAGAAAGCTAATTTAGCAGAATTAGGGGACAACTGGTAAGTGGTTAGTTGTTGGGTTCTGATTAATGGATGTGAAGATGAGGAGGTGAAAGCAGCAGGGGGCGAAGAACCAGTAAAGACCACATTGTTCAGTGGAAAGGCTGAAAGAGGATATGATCTTGGGGGTTGTTCGTCCGTCTCTCTTTACATTAACCCCTGTCGTGCCATCTCTTAACAGGGCCTTCCTGTAGTAGATTACTGACAGTTTCAGAATATTAGCATATGTGTGAGTTTGAAATGTCTAATGTAGGATCAGAAGGGGACAGGTTCCCTGTGGTAGAGAGTTTGAGGTTATTGTGTATGATTTCATTAATTATAGTCTCCCATGTCCAACACATATTTGGTTTAGTCTTCTAGTTAATGATTAACTAGCTGGTTGCTGCTTATTATTATTATGCATTTTGTTGCAGAAAGTCCCTCTACCATCATCCTGACACGCCATGTTCCTTCATCTTCTTTAATGTTATGGGGATGCAACCAGAGCAGTGAGGTGCTGTCATAACAATACAATGGCCGATAATTGTGTAGGCGGTGCGATTTAATGTTGAAGAATTATAGGACACCTGACTTGAGCATAGTAATTGTCGCCCAGTAAAGTGGACATCAGCAAAAGGTGGGCCCGCTAAATTGGGTCGTGTAGTTATAGGCATTCAGAGCCCAGTGCATGACAGGGCCTGCAGCACTAGCTTATGGGCTTGGGGGTAATCAAAACTTGGCTTTGTTACTAAAGCCCGTTTCTCCTTCTGCAAGGTGGGCCATCAAGTTTTAGGCTCAGTGATATGCTATGGGCCCATCCCCTAGTCCGTTCGGTTTATGAGACCACTAAGTTGGGCCTGCGACATAAAATGCGTAGCACGTATGGGCTTATAAACTTCCTAGAAGCCGACCTCTCAGCCCAAGGGAGATGATTAACGTAAGCCTATGATATGATGCAGGTTCCACAACAGTGGCATATGGGCTTGAGGGTGTTGAGCTTCGTGACTTACTGGAGGTCCATTTCATACTCTGATTGTCGGCCTGTTAAAGTGATCATGATATGGGTTTTAGCCACGGCAGTTTATCCAATGACGGGAGCCCATTGACGCATTGGAAAGAGAGGCTTAGAAGCAATTGGAGCCTGTGTCTCAAAAGATTCACACTTTTTGGGGGGAGACATAAGCTAAAACCAAGCAAGTTAAAAAGTAAAAAAAGAGAACATCATTTGGCTTTGTGTAGAGAAGCTACACATATTTCACAGGAGGAAGCAACCTAGTAGTTTATACAAGCAGGGGAGAAATCCACAAAATATTCTTTATTTAATTTATTTATATATGATATAGTTGTGAAAATGTGCCCGTGTACTCGAGAGTTAATCATGTAGCTCCACCTGCTTGACAAGGAAGGTGCCCTCGTTGCTTTTGTGCAGCTCCACCTTGAACTTCTCTTCAGTTCCTCCCCTCTTGACCTTCAGAAGCATGTCAAATTTTGCAGCATCATCAACCACCTGTTACACATTTCACTCTCATTATTTCCATCAAAGAAACAGTAGCTGAAGCTTTTGGTCGATCTCAAATTTAATCATAATCAATAGAAAAACATAATGAAGATGAAGTCACCTCAGCCTTTGCATGAGCAATTTCTTGGAGCTCATAAGAAGACAGACAATTAGATCTTTGCTGAAGAATTTTCACAGCATGATGTGCTGCATCTTGTACTGCAGGATCATGTGCGGGCACTTCTTTCCATCCAGTTCCATGCCCCTCTACTCCCCAAAAAAATCCACAAAAACCAAGTCAGGACGATCGCCTTAATCAACTTCAAATCTTATCTTGAAAAAAATTACAAATTAAAACAACGGATCCCTGATCCCTGACATATCAATCACATTCTAATCACGGTCCAAAATACACGAGACAACACAGACAATAACCTTTTCTTCAACTTTTTCTTAAGAAGCTCAAAGACTTGATAATTCAATCACACTATTGATTTCTTTTGTTTGGTGAAAGGAAATTGGATGAAAAGAAAGAATTGTAGAAAAAATGTAGCATCATTTTCCTTCAAAATATTTCCCCTCATTTTCAAAGGATGTTTCTTTTCTTTTCCTTCCCTTTTCTTTAATCTCTTTTCCACCAAAGAAAGGGCAAGAAACTCGCAGAAATGAACCACTAAAATCCTTGAAATAAGGACAAAATATTCTGTAATCACTGATCACTTCAATAACAGTTCTAAATCCATCCTAAAAAGCTAATTTCTTAGTATAATAATATAAACCCTAACCCTAATTTGTACCAAATATAATCAAATTCACTCGAGAACAATAAAACAAAGTAAAATAAAGGGAGAAAGGAAATAAAACCTCTCTTGACCCCAAGATCCGACGAGGTAAAAGATGGAGGAAGAGGATTAGAATCACCGTCAGCGGCGTGTTTAAACTCTTGCAATTCTTTAAAATGAAGCCAAGGTTTTACCCATACCTTAGCTTCATAAATCTTTTTATTTCCAGCTTCAATGGCTTCAATTGTTAGATGATGCAAAGTCCCAGCCACCACTTGCTCTTTCGCTTTCACAACTTTCACAAATTCCAACATCGCATTCTTCACATTTGATATAATCAAACATCGTAAACAACTAACAACAACAATACCAGTAACATAAACTGAAATCCAAAAGTTAAGTAGGTTCTTTCTCAAACCTCTTTTTTGTTATGTTCATCAACGGCGAAGCGTGCGAGACCGTCGATCTCGGCGCTATTTGCGGTTCCTTGAGATTCCCGAACTCCTCCAAGCTTGGCCATTGTCTCGTCGCTGCAAAAGCTTGATTCCGCAGTGGGTAAAATCCAATCGAGCGGAGAAAACGTTAGTAGGGATATCAATAATGATGTGATTAGAAGTAGAAAGAAGAGAACTTTCATGGCGGTCTATTTATAAGATATCCGTTGAACTCATTCGGGTTTTTGGCTGGGTCTTCTCAATGCTACAATCCTCCACCGTAAAAAGGGTTCTTCCTTAAATCATGAATGCACCGGATTTTGACGCGTGTATACGCGTGTTGATCAATGGCCTCGAGTACCTGTTGGTTTTCTCTAGTAGGATATCTTTTCCTTGCTTGGTGAGTAAGCATATGGCTCTTGAGGGACCCGCTAACCCTTCTATTGTAATGGGCTTTGCTTATAGTATAAGAAATAAAGAATAAAAAAATCATAAAGAAAATGATAAGGGAGAAAGGCATTTCAAACTACTGTTTGTTTTTTCAGGGACCGGAAAATCAAGCAAGCTGGCGACTTAGGATCAGAGAAGTCGGAAAAAGGGCCTCGCATGGAACATGATGCAAGAGAGCAGGAGCCAGACCGAAACTTCTCTTATTCCAGGAAACTTGGGCAGTGGGGAGAACCCATTTCTTGTCCAGTAATATTAATATTTGTACAGAAGTCGATGCAATCAAGGAGATTTTCCTGATGAAATAAAAAGATTGCATGCAATACACCTGTTATTCATACAGCACAACAACATGGTTTCACTTTATTAGTACAAACTCTCTCTTGGAGAGAGAAAAAAAAGGTTCATAGGGTACAAATATTAAATGACAGGACAAAAATTATACAAGTACCCCCGAAGGTGGGGAAGAAACCACTAGGCTCCGCAGCAAATAGAGGCCCGTATTGCTTCAAAACCAAACCAATGATCAGTGGTGTGGAATTTTAAAGACAGCACTATTGGGCTTCATAGAAAAACAGGAAGAGGAAAACAGTCTCATACACCATCCTCCTCCTTCGCCAGCTACCGAGCCTAATAAAAACAGGAAACGACTCCCCGCCCATTTTGAGTAAAGAGAAATGGACGGAAAAAAAAAGAAAGAAAAAAAGGAAAAAACTATGTCTGGTTATACTATAATATAATTTGAAGCCAACGAAGGGAGTTTGATAATTCTTCTTTCTTTCAATTACTTCTCTTCACAAAGACTATCTCTGGTTTTGATGATTGTTCTTCATTTTCTGACTTGGGTCGAACTTTAACCTGAAATTTTGCATCAAAGAATCAAAAAAATTCCCCGCATACCGCAACATTTCAGAACAAAATGACTCATTATTTCATTTGATCAGAGAGGCTCAGAATCAGAATCTCGTTAGGAGGTGAGCAGATATCATGCATATCCTAACCGCCAACAAGAAAATTTCTAACGAAGGCTAAGGTAATAATTAAAAACACATATTGTTTAGCCTTAAAAATTGAAGGATAAAAGTGAATAGTCACCGAGAAGACAAACCTCATAGCGTTCAAGCAAAGAAGCGAGTACAGTGGCAACTCCTCGGATTACAAATTTCTGGCCAACACATGCACGTTTACCATAACCAAAGGGAAGGAATGCAGCATTCTCATTTGGATCTTTCAAGACGAATGAGCTCTGAATTGGGCTACCAGCATCTTCAGCAACTTCTGAGGAGATTTCATATTTTAAAAGAAATCATGTCATGCAAAAAGAAAAAAGGTAATTGGTAACGCCAACAGATCTGGGAATTAGTAATTGTGATTTATAATAACACAGCTTCAACAATAAAACTGTGAGACATGTAACTCTGAATGGAACCATAACATAGCAAACAGGAAAGAGTAGAACCTGCAGAAGATTTATCCTGCACACAATTGGAAACCTTTTTAGCATTCGACAAAAACCGATATGGATTAAATTTGCAAGCATCGCTACCCCAACTAGCATCATCCATCTGCAGCAGATGCACAGGTACAACAAGTACTGCTCCAGCTGGCACGATTACACCGTTTTTGAGTCTCAAATCTAGCAAGAGGAAAATAAGGAGGGAACTCAATACCAACATAAAATGAAATGATCAATAATGAAGAAACCAGAATTGGCGATAATAAAAGAAACAATAACATGATTGCAGGACTGACTGATCTAGGTGGGTCATTTAGAAGAACTGACGAACAAAAATCTGAAGTTGACATATAAAGTTGTCACTTCCTCATCTGCACTACGGTTTTCATGAATGAAACTCAGCATCTGTTCAACATTATGAACAAAGAAGCTAAAGGCATTTTTTCTCGCTCCATTGTATGTAAAGCTTACCATCTTTTAACGAGCATCTTTGTAGCAACGGTCCAGCTGGCAGAAGGCGGGCTGATTCATAAATAGCTGCTAATAACAAGGGTATCTCATCAACATTTTGAATATCTTTTGCTGATCCTTGCCTCACAATAACAATCTCCGAGTAAATCTGTAGGTACAAATACAAATTTCATAAGCAAATGGCAACATACACTTCAGTACATTCAATCAATGCATAACAACATACCAATAGATAATTGAAATGAGTAAAGAAGTAATAATGCAACAATTAGAGCACGGAAAGAAAATAATGATAAGGACAAATAACATGCTTAGACAAGAGTTATGTTAAATTCATGCAAAAAGGTTTGAGAAAGCAAAATAAAAAATTATATGCAGAACAAGTTTGACAAGCCTTCAAATAATAGGAATAAAAAAAAAATTCCTTGGCATTCAACCTACATATATGCTCACACTAAAAATAAGCAGAGACTACTACCTTTTCCTGTATTATTGGATGTGCTCCAAGCCTCTCCAAGGTATTAGCCATCAAACCACTTGTTGCCATGCATCCATGAAACATCATGCCCATAATATTTCCATATGGCTCTTCTCTTGCATTAAGATGACCATCAGGTCCCCTTGGGAAAAATTTATCTTGAATTGCCACACCAGGAGGTATAGGAGATGAAGTTTTGATTCCACATTTTACAGTTTCATCATTGAAGTTTTGATCCACAATGTGAAATAACATGCAATTTTTTTTGCACTGTTGAACAATATCCTGAGTTAAAATTTTCAATTTCGTGCATAGAGACTGGTACCTCCAAAATCCTTGTTCCCAGAAGGGAGTAACCCTATATGAGGCCCAAAACGAAGCGTCTTTAGCAATTGTCATTAGAAGCTCCTCATAGAAAGTTGCCTTAGACCATGTCAAGAATGCATCTCCAAAGAGTGTAGTTCCCAAAATAGTAAAAGCCATGTGTTGAGAAATCAATGTATTGTCAACAATCCCTTTGATCATACACTCATCTATTCTTTCCATGATATGATCTATGGCAAATTTTGGTATTAAATTTGTCCTTGCTAGCAGTTTTTTGTTCAATTGCAATGCCAATAATTCTCTTCTCTCTTGAGCCTACATATAGCAAAAGATAACAAAGAAGTATTACAGGAATGATAAATATGACCATTTCATCATCAGCTATGAAAATGAAAAAGAATCATCATGCATGGTATCTTCAAACCATGCAGTGATTCATGAAGAAAAAACATAACAAATAAAGTAAAAAGCAAAGAATAACTGTTGTTTCTTGTGCCAACAAAACTCTAACTTCTTCCATTAAAATGAAATCCTTCAATCAATTAGCTTGTCAATTAGCTTGTGATCCAAAATGAAGAAATTATAAAGATAATGTTAGATCATGTAAGGTCATTATTATACTTTTGATGTTAATGAATCAAAACTTTCTTAACAATGATAAAAAAATTTGTTTGGTATGCTTGTTGGTATCCTGGACATTACAAACTGTACCATGTATGCTGAATTTCTCAAATTTTGGCAATAAGCACTAGTATGGTTGTACCATTTATTGTATGCCTATACCAAGCTTTACCAACTTCGTATTTTTGGGCAGTAAGCAGTTGTAGGCTGTACCAAATTGGGTATGACCATACCATGTAAGTCACTTGAAATGGTATGCCCTATGGTATCAGGGTACACCTTTTCTGATTAAGGTTTACCAAAAACAGACAACTCCATGGTAACTGTCGAATGAACAATGAAATCTTTCCCTTACACTATCTGGAAGTAGTAATAAACGGAAAAAAGGCAAAGAAAACGTGATGCAAATGTAATTTTTAAACTTGAAATGATTTTAAGTCCAAAAGAACCATAAAATTCCAACCAACTGCAAGATTATAGTTGACAATTTAATTAACATAAGAAACTAGCAGCAACTAGAAACTCATCGATTTTAAAAATAACCATACGAAGTGCGTTCAAGGTGTAAAATGAAAAAAAAAAAAGACCTTAAGGAAAAGTTCATACTTGGTCATAGGAGCAGAAGAAGAGATTAGATCGACCAAAGGCTAAACGAAAAGCCTTTCCAGTAAAAGGCAATTTATCTTCAGCCTTCAAAAGCATCTCTTTGATAAGCACTGGATCTTTAATAGATACCAGCAACTGAGTAGGCCCTAACCACAACTTGAAAACAGATCCATATTTATTGTGCAGCTCTGACAGAAGTTCTGACACCAAATCCAAGAACATGATCAAATGAAGTACAAATATCCCTCAATAAAAGCGTATTACTATCAGGAAAAAATATCAGTGTACTCGAATGGAAAACCGTATTTATTCAATTCAACAACATTTATTAGTCAGTCCTCATGATCGGAGAGATGTATAGAGTTTTCTATAATTCAGTTCTTCAAACTTCAAGAAACAGGTTCACGATTTTGCCAATACTCAATTGAAAGCAAATAGTTAATTACCACAAACAAGTTTTTGAATCATTATCATTCATTTCTGTTATTCTCAGTCTTTCAATACAGCTAATAAACAAACAGCAGTCACATTAAAACAAAAATAATTTACCAAAATTTCAGAATCAACAATAAATTGACCAGAAACTTGATTTCCAAAAGGCAAAAGAAGAATCAAACTCCACAAGACAAAAAAAAAAAAAAAGTTGACTCACCAAGGAAATTACGGCGGGATTCACAGAAGTCAGAATGACCAAAAAATGAAGAGCAAGGAGGACCGGCAATTCGTCTAGCATCAGACCATAATCTAAACAGTTTAAAAACCTTTTCAAGCAAAAGTGCTGTTACAGTAACGAGTAAAATCCAAAGAAACACATTCAATTCACGCTTCGCGTATTCTTCGAAAGACATTTTAACTCTGCACTCCGTCGTTGAATCGGCAGCTTCAAACTCCGACGATGATGAAAGGATCAATCGCGTATTGCTTTTTTCTTCTTCTTCTTCTTCTTACTTGTTTTCTTTTTTTTTAGAAAAAAAAAAAAGAAAAAGGAGGATTGACTCGGGGCTATATAGGCGGGTTGTGTGGAATGGTGGCCTGTGGTTTAATTGTTCGTTTATGATAGAGTAGTTGTTGTTGGTTTGCGCCACTGCTGGGCCACGTGGGCAGTGGGACACACTTTCGAGAAGTTGTTTTATTCATTCAGCCTGTCTGGTTGGTGTTGGTCATTTAATTGAGGAAATTGGACTATCAAAGCCCATCGTCATCTCTATTTAATTTCCTTTGATTTTTTTTTTTGTTTTTTTGCATGCAAATAAGAATGAATTTATAACGTGGTTTCCATCCTGAGATAATTATTTTAATATAAAGGTATTATTCTAATATTATCATTATATATCGAAATCCTTTCTCCTTATCAATTCAAAGCCAACACTTAGCTAGAAAATCAAATAGAAGATAAAGTAGAGATTTTGAGGCTAATATTGAGGCACATAAATGCATTGAATCTAGTCTTGATTTGAGTGTCGTAGTAAGAAGGAGCCTATAACCTCATTTATACTTCAAATTTACAGAATAAATTAAATACAAATAATGACAGATGATGCTTATCAACTAAATACTGTTGAGTTGTGAGTTGGGTGAAGGGTTTTGAATGCCTCCATGTATGTTGTTGTGTAATGGCTCTGACACCTGGTCTTTTTAATATGTATTAATGTTCATTAAATATTAAAAATGAAAAATGCATTGGTTATTAATTACATATTAATAATTAATGATAATTATATATTAATAAATATATATTTAACATGATATAAAAAAATTGATAGAAATCATCATATTATTAATAAATTTATAATCTTATATGCTCAATTGGATTCATGCAAAAGTTTATCAATGAATTAAATTTTGGATCATTCAATTATAATAAATCTAATAATATATAAAAAAATTATTGAATAAAATTAGAAAAATAATTTTATATATCTATTCTTAATTAATAGAAATAGAAATTATGGAAGAACAAAAAGAACAGAATCACAAGTTGAGCAGAGACATATTTGGTGTGAAGAAGGGAATCCATAAAAGCCCAAACACAACTTATCAGACTTTTAGAATGTAATGGTGTTGGATGATTTGACATCATATAAAATTCGAATTTATAAGTTATAACCTATGATCCTGTCGTATTATTATTATTATTATTATTATTATTATTATTATTATTATAATATATAGTCACATACTGATCATATACATAAGTAGATGAATTAATTAAGAAACATGTGGCATGGAAATGTGGTATTCAACACATACGTAAGAAATAGAAAAGCACATTCACTTATGTCATTATTCTTTGTACATCAACAAGGAACATGATACTTTCTCCCATTAATCTTCTAACTCAAGTTTCAACTCATCCATCTCCATCATCTAATTTAATTAATTCATATCAGAGACAGAATTGAAATTGAAATTATATTTTATTAATCATAAAATACTAATGATATTTTATTAACCCCAATATAAAAATAGATAACATATCAAAATTTATAAATAATAAAATTAAATTAAGCAAGGAGAATATTTTGTTGGTTTGATATCTGACTCGAATTGAAATTTTTTAAAAGGTAAGTTCGAATCAAATCAACATCTTTTTGATTTGATATTCCATCAAATTGAATCTTAATTTGATCGGTTTGATTTTTTATCTTATTTTTTTGATTATTTTGATTTTTGAATTAAAAATTTTAATTCCATTGAATCGAAGGTCTTGATTTTGATTATGATCTGATTTGATGAATATACAACAATAATACAAACTAATTTTATATTTATGAATGAGAAATAAATGATTAGAGGTTATTTTATGATATTAATCTTTGTTTATTCTTAAGATGTCTTGATTGTATATGAAATGATATATTAATGCATAGTGATTTTACTGTCAGCAAACCATTCATAGCTTTAGACAAAAGAGATTAGTAGGAATAAGGAATATATATATATATATATATATTCTGTTGGTATAAAGTTGCAACATGTCTTCTATGAAATCATCTGTCTTGTAGGATTATATATATTTAATTAGCTTTTTTCATCACAATTATAATTTAATAAAGTTTGATTTAATGAAATTAATGAAAATTAATGGAGCTTAAGCTAACAATACTCATCATTCATCTACGCTTATTAATAAATTATAATTAATTTATCAATTTAAATATATAAGTAATATAATTTTAGATGTATAATTTATAAATTTATAGTTATATAATATATAAAGATATATTTTAAATTTAATTATTGATATAAAATTATAAATTTGATGAAATATTATAGTTTTATTAGCAATTCATTTACTTTTTAAAAATAAAATTATAAATAATTTATTTTATAATTCATACTTATTAAATTTATCCAATTAAGTTCATTTGAACTCATAATATATAAAAAATTAAATTCAAATTTAATCTAGAAATTTGTATTTTTGATAAATAATTATTCAGATTTAATTTGATAAACAAATATCCAAACTTGATCATTATTAGATATACGATCATAAATGAATTTTATATAATAATTTAAATTTTAAATCAAATTTCATTTTTATTTTGAGATGGATTTAAAAATAAATATTTTTTTATCTTAAAATAGAGATGGATAGATTTCATCATTAATGTTTTCATTATATTTCCATTCTTTAACATCGAATATTTCTAATGGCTAGTGGTTTCGAATGGATCTATCGACACAGGTGATATGTATGATCATTACTACGATGGAGATTCATGTGTGAACGTATTAGTCGGTTGTTATTTGTTTGCATGGCAAGTGTCCGAGATGCATCCAACTGCATAATGTCAAACAGCATCGTGGGCTGCCGGTTGCTGTCGGAATCAAATCGAAAGAATCAGATACAGAAAAATGGATGAAGTAGGTAGCTGAGAAGGATTCAACTAACTAAAATGTCAACCCACTCGCATTATTTTTGGAGAATCTCCAACTTTGTATGTAACCATAAAATTAAGATTCCCTTCTTTGCAAACTGAGGAATTTTCTCTTGTTAAAATTCCATCATCATCACTGTTGCTTCTTTTTGGAAATACTCTCAGCACTTGACAACAAAACATTAAAGAAAAGCGCTAAAACCCAATCAAGATTAATAATTTCTTCATCAGGTTTGAGTTTCTTGGCTGGGTTTAATCGGAATCTCTGGAATGGGAATTGGCATGGCAATGGCAATGGCAGAGAGCTTGTTGTTGTCATCGTTGTTGTTGTTATTAGTAATAGCTTCAGATGTCTGCAAATCAATTTCATTAGCTTCAATATCTTGAATTGCAATCGAATTACCAGCACCCTTTACAGGATCAAGAATCTCTTCATCAGAATCCTGTTCCATTCTCTCCTTGTGCTTTCCCCACAGAACTGCGTATAGTCCTATAACTATCAAGACACCTCCCGTCACACTGCACCCACAAACTTAAATTATTAATACTACTGTGCATGCATGCATGTTCATGCATATTGATCCTGCATTGCTCGATCTGATTATGGATGGCAACATGAATCACGTTTAGATAAAGAAACATTTACTAGAGAGGGAAGAAAGACTTCAAATGATTAGTTACCTTCCAAGGAATATCTTCTCTGCCAAGATGAAAGAACCCATGATGGCAACGATGATCATCATCAAAGGGCTAAAAGCAGTAGCAAAAACTGGACCCTTTTTCTTTATCACCAATCCTTGAACATAGTATGAAATACTCGATGTCACAATCCCCTGCAGTAAAGCAAGAAGCCATTTAATGCCGAGAGGAGCAAATATCTCTCATGCAAAAGGGGCAAAATCTGAGGGGGCTTACAGCATAAGCAGCAGCAAGGAGGTTCATGTCCCAGCCAATTTGCCATACGGAGGCTTTGTGTTCCATCACGAATGTCACCGCAATCGCTTGAAGAGTCCCAATAAAGCACACCCATGTTGTTAGAGAAAGCTGATGGTTCTTGTACGTCTTCAATGCTTTGGTCTACATGCAAAATTCACACATTCTTAATTACTTCAACTTTTCAAGAAACATATAACATTTTCTCTATACAAACAAATTATATACATATATATACACGAAAGAAGTATTACTTGTAAAACAAACAAGGAAGCCCATGCAAGAGTGGCAAAGATGAGAAGAATGGAGCCTTTGAGCCAGTCTTTGTCGGTGGATTCAGTAGAATCATCAGCAGCTGATCTAGAAGGATGAGCATGCTTAGACCACGCCATTTCTAAGATTGGACCTTTATACAGTGTCATCAACATGGCTCCAGCTACTGTTACTAGAGTCCCTATGATCTTTGCTTGACATCTTATTTTCTTTATGTCTAGTTTCTCCATTCTGTAATCCATTAAACACCCACAAATCCAAATCAATTAACAAAAAACAATTTGGGTTTGATTAAGATCAAAAGTACAGAAATAATATTGATTGATCTGCCATTAACTTACCTAAATATAATAGCCATGACAAATGTCATGGCGGGAAGCATGTTGCTCATTGCACATGAGAAAGTTGGCGACGTATACTTCAGTCCAGCATAGTAGAAATTCTGGTCTATCACAGGTCTTTACATGTAAAACAAAGAACAATGTTTTAGTTTCATTAATGCACTTATAAATATATATATATATATATATATATACAGGAACATTTAAGCAGGAGGTATATACCCAAGAAGGCCGAGGACAAAGAGTTGGATGAAAACTGGGAAGGTAATCCTCGGCTGGGCTTTCCTGGAAATTCAAAGCAAACATTTGAGGAATGAACATTCTTGTAAGAAGGTAGCAATAGCATAGAAGAGATTGATATTTGAATAAAAACCTTTCAAAGATGAAAGCGAAAGGGGCGATGACAGCAGTAGCAAAGGCATGACGATAAACCACAAGAACATAGTGGCTCATGCCATGGTTAAGTGAAACTTTTGTAATGATGTTCATGCCTGCGTAGCCAAACTGTAAAGCTATCATGGCAAAGTAAGGTTTAGAAGTTTCAACAAACTTGAGGCAGCATCCTGGTTGGTTCTTCATCCCGATGATCTAGCTAAGAGAAAGAGCAGCCCAAGCAGAGGAAGAACAAGAGAAAGAAATAGCCAAATTGCTTGTTTCCTTCCTAAGTAAATTCCGGAACTTGTTGCTATTTATATTGTTTTGGAGCGAAGAGATGATTGAGGGAATGTTGGAAAAAAAATATTAAAAACAATGAGAATAAAGGAAAAAAACTTAAATACTTATCGATTAAACGGGTTTGATGGGAAAAATTGAAAAGAAGGTAATTATGGAATAGGTAAAATGGGGTACACGTAGCATGAGAATATAGTGATGATCTAGTAGATCAAGTTAGGGGTGGGGGGGGATGGTGGAGGCTTACAGAGACATATAGCCAACATTCATAATCCTTGTTGTAGGAAATCTATTTTGTATTTTGAGGGCAAATTCCATGACGTAGTCTTTCAAATTCCCTTTGACCATTAATCCATCTCAAAATATCATATTTTATTCTATTTAAATTCAAATATTTTTAACTCTTTCAAAGCTATTTTTTATAATATATTAATGATAGGTGGAGTAATTCATCAAAAGAATATTATAAATTACTGAATTTGAATAAGTGATATAGAAGATATTTAAATATTAATTATTTTTTTCAAATAATTTAAGAAGTGAATAATTATGGAATAAAAAATAGACATTTGGGAAAGACACCATATATTCTCATGGATCAAAAAGTGATGATTTAGGGGGGAATGGAATTTAAGAACTTGAGAGAATCCCATGTTTCAAAACCACAATTCATTGCATGTATGCATATATTTGTGTGTATATATATGTTGGCGTATAAATGGAGTTATTTTCACATGCAATATAAATCAACAAGTTTTAAATTTATAATCCTTAAATTGTAATTACGCCACCGCAAGAGTACGGGTCGCAACTGCAGTATAAGGGTATCGTTCACTGGGACCAAG
>CANYBF011939519.1:0-24513 GCA_948192965.1 Dalechampia spathulata
ACTTGATTAATTATATATTTAAGAATCAAATTTTATCTTTATTATCTTACCATCATCTATTTTGTGACATGACAAGAGATATTAGAAATTACAAGTTTTATAAATGAACATGAAATAACACCAGTGTTCCCTGAGTTCGATACCCTTCTCACTCTATACTAAGTCCATAAAGACTAAGGGATTTAATTCTGTATGCAATCGTATTTTTATTATTAACCCCTAAAATCCCTCCATCACTTGTTAGAGATCGTACTACTCATGGAGTTATGCCTTTACATATTGTAGTAGAGGGAGGTAGTTATATGCAAAATACACTTATTAGACCTACTTTTATAATTTTATAATTTGGTGATAGAGGTAGAGGTAAAGGCAGGAGTAGAGCTGATATACATGGAGGTAATTTCCATGGTTTAATTAATTAGAGTTTTACCCATGAGCTTCAGCTATAGTTTATATGATGCATCAATGAGATGATGCATTAGCTACAGATATGGTAGTTGGTAATTTTCTAATATTTGATTATAAAGCATTGATTATGGATCATCTCATTCATATATAAATGCCAAACTTGCTTGCATATCTCATTTGAAATGTGAAAATTTTAGGTATGATATTATGGTATCTAGTCCATTAGGATAGGATGTCATTGTTAAGTGGATATATAAGGATTGTCCATTGAATATGCATGATATGACTTTTCCATCTAATTTTATTGAAATGCCATTTAAAGAATATGATGTGATACTAGGGATGGACTAATTATCAAAATATCAAGTAATGATCAATTGTAAATTAAAGATAATGGTTTTCAAAGATTCTATATATATCAGTGTTGAGATACAAGGTTGTAAACCACCAGTAATGACTACAATTATTTCAATAACTACTACTAAGAAATTGTTAATATATGGTTATTAAGCATTTCTAGTACATGTAACAAATACTCGATTGGAAAGAATAAACCTCAATAAAATACCTATAGTTAGTGATTTTTCAAATGTTTTCCCATAAGAATTACCAAGTACACCACTAATTAGAGAGGTAGAGTTTGAGATTGAAGTAATGTCCAATACAAAACTGATGTCAATTTCACCTTACCGTATGGCACTGATAGAATTAAAGGAGTTGAACATTTAGTTGCAAGAATTACTAGATAGAGGATTCATTAAACCAACTGTATCACTATAGGGAGCACCAATACTATTTATTAAGAAGAGAGATGGCACCTTACAACTATGTATAGATTACAGACAGTTAAATAAATTCATAGTAAAGAATATGTATCCTTTCTCATTCATCATGACAAGAGTTGTCTAAAGTGAACATGTGGATGAGTAGTAGAGGAATGACTCATTGAAGGCCTTGCCAGTGAGATTTCATATGGATAATTGATCTATGTCTATGAAACATATATAACTCATATCAGTAGTGCAAGTATCCTTAAGACTTGAGATAACAAGGTTATCTTAATTACATATCACTATATTTTGACTCCTATGTTTTATTCCTCCATAAGAGGTGTTCATAACTCGCAGGTTGGATATAGTGTGAAATAGTTGAAGGTATTTGTTTATCAATAAAGGATTCACCACTCAGATTAAATGTAGGGGTTTTATCACATTGATTCACGTAATATTCTTTATTCAAGAATCTCTGGCCAGAGTATGATGCCTATTGATGAATGAGTTTCATAAGAGTAGTTTGGGAATAAAGATTATAACATATGAACATCAAATTTAGGGCATGGTCTAACACACTTGATTATGCATTGAGTTGACATTAATCCATACTCAAACCTAAATGAGATAGTGGATGGTGAAAGAAGTTTATTGCATAGAATCCGATATGGAAAGGTTATGGTCAAACTAATGACCTCTTGACATTTGGGTAGTCATGATGTATGACTAGAGACCACTCATGATTTATATATGATGTTATTAAATAAAGTTTAATAATATGTTCATATGTTGCCAACATGTCAAGAACCCAAAAGGTCACACACTAAAAGTAAGGGAATTATAATTATGAATGAATGTTGATGAAATAATGATTTTTGGTTGTAAAATAACCTAGATTTTTCAATTGTATTAGATAGATCATGAAAAGAGCTTTGATTTGATACCAAATTCATTGAAATCTGATGAGTAAAACTTAAGATACTAGTGATTTAAGATGACATGTTCTACATGCATGGTATATACGAGTTTTTAACAGAATTAATTGAATTGATGGTCAAAATGTGATTGTCACATAACTTATTCATGTATGATGAATTGAATGGAAGTGCACATGATTGCCATGTGCTTCCAGAAGGAGATTTAAGTCAGTCACATGTAAGTCACATGCCAAAAGCATGTTGTTACAACCTAAACCTAATTAGGGTTATATCATTATGTTTTGGTGAAAACAGATAGAGAGATAGAAGCATATTTTGGTTACCTATCTTCTCCTTCTAGTTTCTAAGTATTTCTAAGCACAATAACAAGGAAAAATAATTCAATTTTGATTGAACATCAAGAAGAAAACTAAATTCAATTATTATTCTCCATCCATTCTCTTTTATGTTTTGTTTTACTAGTCTCTAAACAAAAATAGTAATTGGATTACTAATCATGCTATTTACTTGTGTGGATAGTTTGGAGATCTCCTATCCTTAAGGATTGAAAATTTTGCTACAACTTTTCAGAAGGACAAAGAAAGAAGGAGATCGACTTATAGTAAGTTTTCAATCTCTTCTTCATAATCTTCTCTGTGTTTGATGTTTTCTATGTATAAAATTACTAGATCCATTGAAATTACATGTTTAAAAATTTTAAATTACATCTTCTACTGCTAAACATGTTTTCATAAACCAACAGTGGTATCAGAGATAAATTTGGTTTGTAATATATGCATAGAATACATAAGATTTAAGTTTTTCACTCTCATTATGGCTTGTGGCATTTTTAATGTTAAAGGGGTTATGTTTGAATTTGGATTTTAAACTTTAACCCCTTATTCCTCATTGAATTAACTTGGTTTTTGTAAAAAACCTATATACATATGTGGAAATTTTATGAGATAAAAAATTCATATGTTGCATATGCTTCTATTGAAAACCCGAATGGATTTTATATGTTATTTTTAATCTTCTTGCTTGATTATTGTGTGTTTAATTATTGGACATGTATGAATCAATTATTTATTATGTTAACATGATGATGGAGCATTTTAAATGAATTTTGATTTGATTTGGATGTGATTTTGTGAAAATCATGTTCTTATGCGCATAAGAAATCCAATTTTATTATATTTGGCTTTTTCAATGCTAATTGCTCATTTTTTTATTAACTCATTTATTTTAATGTGTTAGATACATTAAATGTTTTAAAAATAAAATTTTATTAATTTTTAAGATTAATAAATATTTTATTTGAATTAAAACTCAAAAGGAGTAATTTGAGCATTATAAGGATTCTTATTGTTATTGACTTCTATTTTTTCTCTAAGTGATATATTAATATTTAAAGTATGATTAAATAATTAATATATTACTGTTGGATGATTATTTAATTTAATAAATAATTTATTCAAATAGAATTCAAAACATGTAATCCATATGTTTTAAATGCAAACCAAATCACTATTTTAAAAGGTAAAATTAATTTGAATTTTAAAATAGAAAAACCAAAATGACATTAAGAGAAGATTATTTATTTTAAATGTATAGATGGATGATTGGCATGATGGTGATTATGGACTTATCCCAATGTGATTGAGCATATGCATCATTTTATAAATTTTGGTAAATAGGATCTACGAGTCCTACCTTTCCTTAAAATCTTTTTGTACTTCTGTTCTCATCTACTCACCCTAAATGTAACTTAGGGTTTCTACTATTGAAATTTGTAATTAGATTACATAGGGTGTAAATGATACAAAAGGAGGCAAAAGGAGCAAAGGAACAAAGGTGTGATCAAAAGTGCAACTCTAAGGCAAATTTTGTAATAGAATAATATTATTTCAAATTTTGAGGTTTGTAAAATCATGCATAACCTAGGTTTGACCTTAGACATAAAAGTCCATAATCATAATATTATAAATTGTTATAATGATGTATGTATGAGTTGCATGAGCATGAAATAGCATGCATGAGCCAAGACCATGCATGGTGCACCAATTGCACATACCCACCTTAAATGTTTTTAATGACATAAAATGAAAGAAATCCCTCAAAGGAATACAAATTTAAGGTCTTCCATTTTCTAAGATAATGGTGGAGAGCTTCTTGTCATTTAGGTTGTTGGACATACTCAAGCCTGTTTAACATGGGGTATATCCAAGTTTTAAAAATGGGTCAGATTTAAAAAAAAATGTTTTATTTATTAGGCATACCCAAGGTAAAATATTTTATAGGCCAATTTGGGGAATTGTATTATTAAGATAACATAAGTATCAAGAGAAGTTGATAACCCAATGATTCAATAGTCATATAGAGATATGATTGACATGAGAGATGTCTGCCTATTGATATTAAGTTCTAGTTTGTTGAGCATACTCAAGATTGGGCATAATGGTCATTAAATACTGACCCACTAAGGAAGGCAAAGGACAACCTTCCCAGATTAATAGTTGAGGGCTATTAGTTCGCAATAAAATAGTGGGAGATAAAAACTAATAAAGAACCTTATTATTTTTTTAAAATACATGATATTTTTAATGACACTATTTCTTCTTTTTCTCTATATTTTTCTAAAATGTCCAGAAATGTCATGTCTTTTAGCTACATAACATGCTCCCGTAGCATGATTACTAATTCTGTATTAAGAAAAATCAATAATCATCCTATAAAGGATTCCATACATTTATAATTAAGTGTGGAAATTTTTTATATATAAGCATATATACGATCCCTCAATTATGTTTGATCCATAAACATACTATCATAATTTAAAGCATCACCATATTAGGGATCATCATAAATTATTACCAACATTAATAATAATACCGTCAGTTATTTAAAAATACCATTAGTCATAATTTTAATTACTGCCAAGTACTTTATTAAAAGTTGCACGATTATTACGGAATAGAAGTCCGATAAAAATCAAACCAAACCATTTACCAATAAGCTTAGTTGAATTGTCCAGCTGCTGCCACTAACGTTCTTGCTCCCTAGCTTTGCTTGTTCTTATGTTTATCAATTGACAAACGCTGAGAATGGTGCTAATATATTATTTACTGTAAATATAGTAATCAAATATCATCATAAACAATTTCATTAACATATTCATGATATAATAATATAGATAATATCAATTATGTATAATGCATGTTTTAATATATCATTCAATGTATATCATAAGTCATTTTTATGTTTATTAATTATTCTTACCAATATCCATTACTCACACTTCAATATTCATTAATTATTCACAACTATGCTCTATATCATTAATATCTTTATCAATACCATTATTATTTCCATCAAAGTCATTTTCATTGTTAATAATGTCATATCATTATCATTATAATTATAATATGAATGTTATGGCATGTATGTTATTTTAACATTTATTTTACATGAGTGTAAATCATCATACCAATTGTATCAACATTATACCTTTATGAAAAATGCTTATTTATGAGAATGCATCTATGTAATGCATTCTCCCTTATATTTTCTGTATCATTTCATATCGTATCATTATCTTTATATGTGCACATTGTATTTGAATTTCTTTCCATTTCATATGGTTCAATATACTGAGAACCACTTCATAATCTTTTCATAAATTTCATATCCTTTATCCTTCCATTTTATTTTTCCATAAGAATTTCATTTCATAATATCCAATGCCATTCCTATAATCATTTTTCCTTTTCATTAATTTATTTTTTACCTTCCTTATGTAATACTATTGTATTACCATACCATTGCCCTATTGATCATTCAATGATCTAAGACTTCCAATTAATTAGCACAAACCTAGAATATCCTTTCCCTTGTTTAAATACTTTGGTGGTATATGAGGATTATCCACTGAATTCCCTAATCATAATGCAATGTTCATCTTTAATTAATAATTGATATTTCAAAACAATCATTCATTATTTCATGTTGGTAATTCATATAACACTGTTCAAAACTCATTAATCATACTTATAAACATATACTATTATATTAATCAACCTCATATCAGTTTAATTCTCTTATCTTATTATAGTATTATTTAAGAAGTCATGTTACTTATTTACAATAGTAATTTACTATTGTATTTATCTAAATTAATTATCATATAATTTAAATCCAATTATAACATATTTAATATTTACTTAATATAATATACTACCATTGAAAACTGTACTTATTTAACCTTCATTAACATAATATATAACTTCTTCATAACATCAATTAATTTATATAACCATAATCCTATAACCATTTTATAAACTATTTACTTGTTACTTATTTAAACTAACACTCTTATTCTTTTGAACAGTTAGTATTAATGCTTAATATTTCAATATATATATATATATATATATATATAGTAATTTATTTAATATCTTAATGTATCCCCAACATATAACATTTCTGTTATTCAGTCCAAACAGTAACATTTTATGTGATTATATTTTTAATTTATTCTTGATTTAATCAAATAACTAATCTTGATTAAACAATGATATTATAATATTTATTACTAGACAGTTATCATAATCAGTGATATTTTATCTTATTAAATCTGTTTAAATTCATGACTTATTCATAAATCATTTGATCATCATTTTCTATCTGATTAATTTGTCCCTTTAATACTACTATCAATTAATCACTTAATATCTTAACAGTTAATATTTTACTATCAAATCACTAAACTGACATCATCTTAATACTGATCATTTAATATCCAGGATTAATAACTTAATCAGATTCTAAATACTAATCATATCCATAATTTAATAAAAACAGTTTCTGTCTAAAATAGAGTATTAGAACAGTTGATATCATAACTTATTTAATCAGTTTTTAAACTCATTAAACTTTTCAGTAATCCTTTTCGTAAACTAAATCTTGTTATATATCTTAACCCATAATATCTTAAACTCTATTATTACAGACTCATAACATTACTTATTTGAGAATTACCATCTTATTGCTTATTCTTATGATTAAGAAACACTGCCATTATCATATTAATAAACCATCCAGTTGCATTTATTATAACTTCTTATTACTTATTTGTTTAACATCTTCATCTTATATGCTATATGTCTTAACATGTACATTATCCACCACTTAAGTATAATCATATATCATATATTCAACTTATATTTCACTTAACCAAATTCAATTTGTATACCATTTATCCATTAACTTATTAATTAAGATATCTTATACAATCATATAAATTAATCACGTTAAAACCAGATGCTTAAACTCATGTACCTCACTGCTATTTTAATTATTTTATAATTAATATATCCTATATACTAAAAATGACATTTTAGCCTTAAATCATCAAATTTACTTAACTTATTACTTAAGCTTTATCATTTTATTAACTTTTAACCATCTTTTTAAATAAATTTATTCATTATTATGTTAGATCTTACCAGATTCTTTAATTTTCCTCTTAAAACTTTTGGCCAAATTGAAAAACACAAGCCACACACTTACACAACCACTAATCACTTTATTCATGCTCTTTTACATAACTAACCACTTTAACCATTAAATCATTAGAAAAATCTAACATAAAAACCATCAAACACTCATAAAATGCATAAATCAATAGATTTATAACTACTTCATACTCACCAAGGCTCACCTTTAGCCAAACAACTAAAAACTCAACTTAAACTTGATTTTTCCCCTTGATTTGCTATGAGTTTGAATGAACCTTCTTCTTTTGATTTCCTTTAAGTTGGTTTGCAACTTAAATCAACATGTATATACCTTAAAAGTTAGATTAATCAAGAATAAGATTAGACATCAACATAGTTTTGGTTTCATTTTAGAAAAACACATAGATTTCAATGATTTTCAACTTAATTTTGAAGATCTTACAAGAAAGGTTTTGGTCACTTCTTCCAAAGATGAAAAGAAGAAAGATATTTAGCCAAACTTGTATAATATAGCAAGATCTAGCTTTAAACTTGAAAACCAAAGCTAAAAGAAGAAGAGTAAAATGTAACTTTTGGTTTCCTTCAAAAGAACACTTTGGCTTCTTTATAAAACAAGGAAAAATGGAGATGTTTTGACTTGAACTTAAAATAAACATATAGATTTTATGTTTCTCATGAAGTTTTAAAGAAAAAATGAAGAGTGAATGAAATATAGGTCGGATTCTTTAAAGAAGAAAAGAAGAAAGTAAAAGCAAATGAAGAAAAGATGGAATGAGTGGTGGAAGAGAATATGTTCGGTCAAAGGGATAAGGAAGGATTATTGAATGGATATCATGCCAAATTGAAAGCCAAACTCATATAAAGTGAACCTAAATGTAAAGCTACCTCATTTAAGTCCTTAATACATATAATTATATGTATATTAAAACTTAAATATGTATTTGATTTAATTTTTACCAATCAAATATTTATCTTATGTATTTAATACTATACTTTATACTTCCATAATATATTTATTTAATATATACCATCCTCCATTTTTTTTGCTAACTCTAAAAATACCAATATTTTATTTCTCTCTCCATCCACTAACACAACTTCCTAACCCACTAACACAATTTCCTACACCACTAATACAATTACCAATCCCACTTCTAATATAATACATTAATTTAAATCTCCACTAACTAATATTATTTCAATTACATAATTATTTATTTATTTATTTGCATACCATTAATTTATTCATTAACCATTTATGATATCATCTTACCAAATTATGATATCATTATTACAAATACTAATTTTATTTTTCTAATATTAGCATAATATCATATACTTTTACTAATACATAATTAATACATAATTATTCATTCTCTAATACATTAGAATTATAATTATACTTATATGCATGCATCATGCATACATCATCATTACTCAATTATGACATCATAAATAATTCCAAATCTTATTTAACTATCTTTTCATATTAGTTAATTTAAGTTAAAACAATCAACTTGGACAAACTTAATTAATCATATCAAGTGTTCTTAATATTGAAATCATCAATTAATCATTGTTCAGTGAATCCATTTAGTGGTTTCGTTAAAATTTTCATTTCAACTATAAGGCATGAAACTCTTATCATATCAATACTTTCCATCATTACTATAATTTCATATCAATATCTCACTTATAACATATAAAATAAATGTATAAATCAATTCATAGATCCAAAGTGGGTGCTTGATTTAGGATGTAATAAGAAAAGTTGATCTTCGTAGAATTCTCAAACATAAACTAAATGGATCCAACTACATAGATTGGATTCACCAAATTAAAATAGTTTTGAAAGGCAAATAGATAGCCCATGTATTGGATTAGGCTTATCCATGTATGCTTGTAGGAAACTCTTCTAAAGAAGTCAAAGATGCTTACAACAAGTTTAAGCAAGAGGATGAGATGGCCATTAACATTATGCTGGGAGCTATAGAGAATGACATCCAAAAACAATGCGAGACTATGAACTCTCATACCATGGCTACTTATCTCAAAATGCTTTTTGAAGAAAAAGCAAGGATTGTGAGATTTATGCTCTTAAAGGCACTCTTTAAGTGCAAGATGGCATAGGGGTCATCAACAGTCCTTCATAGAATTAAGATGCACGACTACATACAGAGGCTAGAGTGTCTTGGTTTTGGACTGAAACTAGAGTTGGCTATTGATCTTACTCTGTAGTCACTACTTGATAGTTATGCACAGTTTGTACTTGACTATCAAATGAATAAGAGAGAAACTACCATCCCTCAGCTTATCAATTTGTTGAAATATGCTCATGAAGCCAATAAGAAGAGTGCTAAAGCAACACTAGTAGTTAGCTCTTCTAGGCCTGCCAAAAAGAATGGCACAATCAAGAAGAAAGAAAAGAAGCAAGCCTTAAAGACCAAAGGAGGTATGGGTAAGAAAACTGCAGAGAAACCCCCTAAGGGTATTTGCTTCTGTTCCAATAAGGATGGGCATTGGAAGAGAAACTGCAAGGAGTACCTAGAGCTGGTAAAGAAGAACTGAGCTTCTTCTTCAGGTACTTTTATAATTATAGTTAACTCTAACGCTGTTTCTAGTAACAAGAGTTGGGTATTAGATACTGGCTATGCATCTCGCATTTATTATAATTTACAGGGGTTGGTCAGCAGGAGGAGGCTAAGTAAGAATAATGTAGATATCAGGGTTACTAATGGAACACGAGTTGCTGCATTAGAAGTAGGAACCTATATTTTGCACTTAGCTTATGGTTTAAAACTAGAACTTAATAATTGTTTTTTTCCAAGTTTGAATAAGAACCTTATTTTAGCATCTTGTCTTGTTGAACAAGGATTCAATTTTTCTATAAATGATAATGGTTGTTCAATGTTTAAAGATAGTATATTTTACTGTTCTACAAGTGTTGAAAATGGAATTTATATACTGAATAATACAGACCTCGTTTGTAATGTTCAAACTAAAAGAATCAAAGTTGATACTCTTAATCCACTTTTTCTATGGCATTGTTGTCTATGGCATATAAATAGGACTCGCATGTCTAAGTTGCATAAACTAGGTAACTCAGGTTCATTTGACTTTGAATCTTATGAAACATGTGAATTGTATTTATTAGGAAAGATGAAAAATTCATCTTTTAAAGGAAAAGGTGAAAGAGCTAAAGAGGTACTATAACTCATACATTCAGATGTATGTGGTCCTATATCCCTACATGCCAGAGGTGGTTACAATTACTTCATTATATTCATAGCTGACTATTCTAGATATGGATGTTTGTACTTAATGAAGCATAAATCTGAAGCTTTTGAGAAGTTCAAAGAATTCAGAAATGAAGTAGAGAAACAACTTGGCAAGACTATCAAAACACTTCATTCTAATTAAGGTGGTGAATACCTAAGCCAAAAATTTCTTAAACATCTCAGAGATAATAGGATTTTTTCTCTATGGACACCTCCTTATACATCTAAGCATAATGGTGTATCAGAAAGGAGGAATTGAACTTTATTATATAGGGTTCAATCCATGATGAGCCTTGTAGAATTACCCAAATCATTTTAGGGCTATGCACTGGAGACTGTTGTTCATATTTTTAACAAAGTTCTATCAAAATTGGTTGAAGTCACACCATATGAAATGTGGTATAAGAAGAAATCCATCTTATCTTATTTGAAGGTATGAGGTTGTCCTTCTAATGTTAAAAGGATAATGTCAGACAAGCTTAAGGTAAAGTTTGACAAATGTTATTTTATGGGATATCTTAGAGAAACCATAGGATATTACATCTATCTTCCTTTAGAACAAAAAGTGATTGTATCAAAGCATGTTATTTTCTTAAAGAAAGAATTTCTTCTAAAAAGTAACAGTGGGAGTAAGATTAATCTTGATGAAGTTCAATCACCATAAGATGAAGTAGATCAACCGATTGATCCTACTGTAAAGTCAGAACCTATGGAAACACAAGCTCCCAAATAATCAACTAGAATAAGAACTATACTAGAGAGGTATGAATTCCTTATTCATGAGAATAAGGAAGTCTTATTAGTTGAGAATTATGAGCCTATAGACTATGATAAGGTTTTGAAAAGTTCAGAATGTGACTTATGGTTAAAGGCCATGAAGTCTGAAATGGATTCCATGTTAGAGAACCAAGTATGGACTTTGGTTGATCCACCTGAGGGGATAAAACCCATTGGGTGCAAGTGGGTCTTCAAAAAGAAGATAGACATAGATGCTAATGTGGTTACCTATAAAGCTCGCTTAGTGGCAAAGGGTTATCATCAAAAATAAGGAATTGATTATGATGAAACCTTCTCACCAATGGCTATGCTTAAATCCATAAGAATCTTACTTGCTATTGCTGCTCATTTTGATTATGAAATATGCCAAATGGATATGAAAATAGCTTTTTTTTTATGGAAATCTACTTGAGGAAGTGTATATGACATAACCTAATTATTTCATATCCATGATATCAACAAGGTATGCAAACTTTAAAGATCCATTCATGTATTGAAGCAAGCATCGAGGAACTGGAATATACATTTTTGATGAAGCAATTAAAGAATTTACCTTCATTCAAAACATTGATGAACCATGTATTTACAAGAAGGATAGTGGGAGTGTAATTGCTTTCCTTGTATTATATGTAGATGACATATTACTCATTGGAAATGATGTGTCATGTTTTACAGAGTGCTAAAGTTTGGTTATCCAAACAATTCTCTATGAAAGACCTTGGAGAAGCTGCTTATATGTTAAGTATAAGGATCTATAGAGATAGATCAAGAAGGCTTATTTGTCTTTCATAATCTACTTACATAGACAAGGTGCTAAAGAGGTTAAGCACGGATCTTTCTAAGAAGGGTAATATACCCATAAGACATGGAAAACATCCTTCTAAATCATGGATCAATCATGTATGCTATATTATATACTAGACTAGATGTGGCATTCTCTTTAAGTGTCATAAGCAGGTTCCAATCCAGTTATGGAGAGGAACACTGGTTGGTTGTCAAGAATATCCTTAAGTACTTGAGAAGAACTAAGGATATGTTCTTGGTATATAGAGAACAGGATTGGCAATTAACTTGGTATACAAATGCTAGTTTCTAATCTGATAAAGATGATTACAAATCTCAATCAAGTTATGTGTTCATGATGAACGATGGTGCAACTGTTTAGAAGAGTTCTAAACAAGAGACCATAATAGATTCTACGACAGAGGTAGAGTACATAGTTGCATCAAACATAGCAAAAGAGGTCATATGGATAAGAAAGTTCATTCATGAACTTGGCATGGTTCCCTGTAGTGCAGAAGCTACTCCTCTGTTATATGACAATAATAGAGCAATCGCCTAAGCAAATGAGCCTAGGTCTCACTACAAGAGTAAACATGTACTGAGGAGATACCTTTTGCTCAGGGAGATCATTGGTAGAGGAGAAGTAGAGGTTAACAGATTTCCCACAGAGCAGAACGTGGCAGACTC
This sequence comes from Dalechampia spathulata, assembly GCA_948192965.1. Taxonomy (NCBI): domain Eukaryota; kingdom Viridiplantae; phylum Streptophyta; class Magnoliopsida; order Malpighiales; family Euphorbiaceae; genus Dalechampia; species Dalechampia spathulata. The sequence goes on from CANYBF011939519.1 coordinate 13,137, forward strand.
TCTGACTAAGGCATTGACATAGAGCAAGCATGATAGGCATGTAACTTCTATGGGATTGAAGTTTATGTATGATTTGCTCTAGCATAAGTGGGATTTTGTTAATGTATGCTCTAGAGCATCATGTTTCATTGTAATTTGATATTGAACCATTTATAAAAAAAGGCATTAGTCATTATTCAGTTTACTTGAAAGGTTATTAATTAAATAATAAATTCCAAGATATTGGAACAGTACAAAGGTTATTGTATGCAAATGTTCAATATCTAAATTATCCCTAATCAATGTATTAATAAGAATGAATATTATTAATGCAATTAAGATCAGTACATGTTATACTACTTTTTAGGATGATTCTCATTCATCATGATAAGAGTTGTCTAAAGTGAACATGTGGATAAGTGATCGTCCCTGAAATGATAGTAGTTTTATTCACTACTTCACTGCAAGTATACAGATTACTATAGTAAGATATTGATCCCATGATGATTTAATGATTTATCCACCACTACTTGGATTTCCAATTTGTTTAAGCTAAGAAAGATAGTTTGGTATTTGGAAATATCAACTATCAAGATGTAAGAAGTATTGTTGAAGTAAAAACACTATATAATGATGAATGTATAGGGAATGAAGTTCTTCTCACCAAGCTCATTGATAATTGTGTGCTTATTGCTACCCAAGATATCCAATGGCATCGACTACCCTCTCTCGAGGCAAAATCAACTAAATTTCCGTTTAACCTCATATCCACTTAGTCACTCTTATAGCCCTCTAATTAGGGGAAACTGTTCAGCCATCATACAGGAACTAAGAGTATGTAGATCTCTCATACACACCTACCTACCCATAATGAATAAGCATTCCATAATTCAACTCTCATTGTAACTACAGAGCATAAGGAATCATTTAGGAATTAATCTTTAGAATTGAAGTGCTCTTACTATTCAAGCATTTCATGACTCAACTCTCATTGCAATCATAAAGCAGAGATTAATTATTGAATTCAATCTTTGAAATTAAAACATTCATAGCAATGTTAAAAATAAGCAATAGCAGTTATCCCTAGCAAGGGACTTCAAACTTCAAACCCTACTGTAGAGTACTTAGCCACTCATGGCTTTATAGGAAGAACAAAGAAGAGAAAGAAAATACAGGTGAGAGTGTGTTGCCCATAGGGAAAAGTCTCCGGCAATCTTGAGTTCTTCCTCTCTTATATTTCTCCAGTGGAGTCTTCCCCTTTTTCCTTTTCTTTCCATTTTCTTCTTTCCTGCCCATCACTCTTGAATTGGCTCCCATTATCCCTGAATGCACTTTAATGGTTTTTTATTTTTCTTCTTTTCTGCCCATCACTCTTGACTTGGCTCCCATTATCCTTGAATGCACTTTAATGGTCTTTTATATTGTTCTCCTATGGATCCCACTATTCGTGGTGTTTGATTTCTTTTATTCTACTCAATAATTCTCGATCCACGATTTTAGAGTTGATGTCCATGATCATGGAGTGCTTGGTGGGAGCTTTTCCTTTGATTCTGCCTTCTGTCACGATCATGGAGTTAGAGTCCATGATCATGGAGTTTGCTTGTGAGCCATCTCTTTGATTAACGCTTCTATCATGGTCGTGGAGTTGGAGTCCATGATCGTGGAGTTATCCCTCTTGATAAGCTTCTACCATGATCGTGGAGTTGGATGCCATGATCGTGGGCTTGTTCTTCTTATCCAAAACTTCTTCATTTTTTCTTTATTGTACCTTAGGCTCTGCACACTTAACACACACATCACATTCTACTGAAAACGTGATATTCAAAGTGAAATATAAAGGAATGAATGCACAAAATTCACAATCTAAACTCCTAAAACATGATGCATGATGACACCTATCAATATCCCCACACTTAAACTTTTGCTTGTCCTCAAGCAAAGCCAACTCATATAAAGACAATACAGTAAAAAATCAAAAGCAATGATAACAAACATGCAAGGTACTTTAATATGGCAATGTGTTTCTTGGGAATAAGCATTTCTGACTTCTGTCATCCCCTTTATATAGTTCTTATATAAGCTTAGCAAAGGTATTAAGTGTTGCATAGATACAAATGTTTAACTTAAGTAAATAAGCATAACCATTCATAAAATTACACTAACTAACATAACTTAACTCATGGTCTGATGCCTAGATATGTGATGAGTGTTCTAATTTGTTCTCTTATTTTGGAGATCATAAGGTCTTTTGTTGCTTCTTTTCTTTTGTGTTTTTTTTTTCTCTTTTTTTTGCATTTATTGGCTCTTGTTTGAGAGGTAGGTTTTTCTCGTCGAATACCCCATGATTTTGGTGATGGTACCTAGTTACTCAACAAATTACGTTCACTCGAATGGCTACTAGCACTGTTCTTGTCACTAGGGCCAGTTCTGAGCACCCCTATCGACATTGGAACAATTAGCCCTTTGCCCTTTTTTAGGGCTTATTGCGTTTCATTTTTACGTTGAATTCCCTTAATCATTTCTCCATGTTCTATGTTTTTCATCTTTTCGCCACATATCTCATGCGTTTCCACTAAGTTATGCTCTATTTTCTAGTGTAATAATAGAAGGGTGTTGTTCATTGCCTAAGTTAAATATCTGTATCTGCACATACCTAATGTTTTTGCTAAGCTTATAAAGAAATAGCAAAAATAGGATAATTTCAAGTCAGACTTACTTATTTCAACAAAGAATATCTCCATGCCATATTGAAGTGACGTGCAACTAACACTCCTATAAAAACATTCTCTTAAGCAAACATCACACATTTTAAAAACATTCATGCACCAAGACATATGAGCACCCTATCAAGCAGACTTAAATAATAAGTACACATAACAAACACAAAACAAGCTTAACGGTCACAAATAGATCTCCCTACACTTGGAGAACACATTGTCCTCAATGTAAGAAGATTAAACACATGACATTAACAGAAGGAAAAGAAATAAAACTAAAAGTAAGACAGAAGGAAAAAGAGATTAAGAAATCAGTTGCCTGGATGAGGTGGGGAAGTGGGCGGTGAAGGAGTTAGTGAAGGGACATTGAAACCAGAAAGCTCAAAGAATTGGAGCATTTTACACCTTTGGTAGCGTTGTTCTTAGCGTATATCATTGATGGTTCCCTCCACTCTGGTGAGGCAAGCAGCATTTTCATTATTGCCTTGCTCGAGCCTTAATAGTAGCTCCAAAATTGAGTTATCAAGTGTTGTTCCTGTTACTGCATGTTGTTGTGGATCCTCTGGCACTTGTGTCTGCTCTTCCTCATGAGCAGCACCTTCTTCCTCTTCCTCATCATCCTCATCATCTAAGCATCTTTGTTTCACACCTTGTCTATCTTTATAAGCTCTAAAGTGAAATCCTCTAGCTTGTAATAACCCTGCATCATAAAGATATCTAGCTGAGAACATATCTGATGGCATCATGGTTAGGCCACTGAGATCAATATCAAGATAATCTGCTATGGCAGTGAGAATGTGACCTAGGCCTAGTTTCTTATTTGAGGGTCTTGCCATTTTCATGAACCCTTTCATGATATGGAAAGTGGTGCAAAAGTCATGATCATTCTACATGCACCATAAGGGAAATAGCTCTTGGGTGGAGACCTTGTTATTCTCTGTCTTGGCAAAAACAGAGACTACCATGTATTTGTGCAAGAGAATTAAGGCAGGGTCTCAGATTAACAGGTTTGGGGCATTCCTAGTATTGTAGGGAAGGTTACAAGCTCTGATCTCTGTCTAAAATACATTAGGTTTAAACTCAGCATGCGAAGAAGTAAGCCCATGCTAGGGCAACTCAGTGGCCTCATCTATCATGGTATAGGACATCTCAAGGGGTCTACCCCTCATCCTAAATTTAATTCTACCTATCTTATTATCAACAAAATCACAGGTAGTGTAAAATTCATGAACCAACTTCTTACATACCTGATGTTCATCCTCTATGAACACTCCCCATCCGAGCTTAGCGGTATAAACTTTCAAAGAGTCTTGAACGCCCAAGCATTCAAGAACAGACCACTCGAAGTAGCGAGGAAGTATAATCTACTTGGTCTTGACTTGCTGGTACTTCCTTCCCTCCTTTCCGGAATATAGGAGAAATGGTGCTCCAAATTGGTTTGCAAGGTTTGGTGTGGATGTCTCGGGTGTCTTCCCCTTGTCTCGATTATGGTGTGTAAGTTGCTTAACCTGCTTAGACATGGCTGCAATTAGATAACACTTTTAATGATGGCAGCAACAAAATATCAAGATTGGGTATTTCCCCCTTTTAATCTTGATTCCCCAAAACAATGAAATTGCAAATAAATAGAAAAAATAAGTAGATACATAATGCAAGTACATCAAATCCATCCTAAAATCATCGTTGATGCAACCAAAATTTGATTATTAAAGGAAACCCAAAGATTTATGAAATTGATTTTTCAAGAAGTAGAGAGAGAGTGGATTTCCTAACCTTTTAAAATGGTGGAGGTGTTGTGAAAATGTAGCAAAACTAGTGAAATTCGCTTGCAATGAAGATGGAAGGATGAAATGTTAATGTGTTAGGAGAGGGGAAGAGGGGAAAAATTCATTTTTTGAATTTGGGGAATGAGGGAATTTGAAAGAGTGAGTATGTGAAAGAAAGGGCTGTTGGAACTTGAAGAATTTAAGGTGCAAAAAATCGTGATAGCCTCTCGGCAACAATCATGGAGTTTAACTCCATGATCATGGAGTTGTTAAAAACCCACTGCGTGTTTTTCTCCTTCTATCACGATTGTGGACTCAAAGTCCATGATCGTGGAGTTCACTTAGAACTCCATTCTCTTAGTTTCCTTTCTGTCACAATCATGGACTTAAAGTCCACGATCGTGGAGTTTAAAAATTTACCCTTTTTTAACTTATTTCAAAATAGTTTTAACCCCTCTAAACATCAACTAAAAGAATATGATTCACCTTACTACTTTCAAAGCAAAAAGGTTAACTGAAACACATAACATAAACATTTCCAAATGCAAAAATCTGTAACTTTCTATGCTAAGCACTTACATTCTTTAGACAAAATAGTCCCTCACACAGACTGAACAATAGAATTTTACACATAATACATAATGACATGTTAGGTTTAAGGTCATTAGCTGGACCGTACCTGGCTTGTGAAGTCATTCTAATGGTGTTACCTCATTCGGCTTTTAAAACAAACTGCTAAGGTAACATCTTTATCCATTGACTCAGAGGGCTTCTCCCTTATCATTTTTTAGCTCAAGTGCTCCATTATCAAAGACTTTCATTACTTCAAAAGGTCCACTCCATCTAGATTTTAGTTTTCCTAGAAACAACTTCAACCTGGAATTGAATAGAAGCACATTATCACCAATATGAAAAGATTTTACCTTGATATGTGCAGCATGCCATTGTTTCATCCTTTCCTTGTATAACTTTGCGTTTTCATATGTCAAGTGCCTCAATTCTTCCAATTCCTACAACTGTAATAGTTGCTTCTCCCTTGTTTTCTTTAAATCAAAGTTCAAGTATTTGATTTCCCAGTATGCCTTGTGTTCTAGCTCCATAAGTAGATGGCAGGCTTTCCCATAGACCATTCTATAAGGGGTTGTTCCTATAGGAGTTTGAATGCTGTGTGGTAACCTTGCTGCCCAATCCTTCCTAGAGTTGTTAACTATTTTTTCTAGGATCTTTTTTAGTTCTCTGTTTACAACTTCTACTTGACCACTAGTTTGAGGATGATATGTTATGGACACCTTATGGTTCACATTGTATCACTTGAGCAGAGCTTTGAATTTGGCATTGCAGAAGTGTGATCCTCCATCACTGATAAGTGCTCTAGGAACTCCGAATCTGGCGAATAGCTTCTTGATGAACTTGCTCATAATTCTACCATCATTGGTGGGACTTGCAACTGCTTCAGCCTACTTAGAGACGTAATCTACTCCCACCAATATATACTTATTTCCCATGGACATAGGGAATGGTCCCATGAATTCTATGCCCCATATATTGAATATTTCCACCTCCGAAATGGATGTTTGGGGCATCTTATCATGCTTGGATATGTTCCCTATTTGCTGGCACTTATCACGGTGAAGAACATAATTCCTAGCATCTTTAAAGATTGTTGGCCAGTAAAAACCACATTCAAGCACCCTACTTGCTATTTTGTTTGCACCATAATGTCCTGCATAAGATGAATCATGACACTGTGTTAGTGTAGGCATTATTTCTTCTTCTAGAATGCATCTCCTCATTAAGCCATTGGCATATTGGTAAAATAAGTAAGGTTCCTCCCATTGGTAATATTTGGTGCTTGCAAAGGACCTCTTCTGTTGCTGATACGAAACATCTAAAGGTACTATACCACAGACCAGATAGTTTGCCATATCTGCATACCAAGGATTTGCCTTCCTTTGTAGCAAAAACACAAACTTATATGGGAACTCCTCTTTGATGGCTTCTTTTTCCTCTTCACCCTTGTTATTAATTTCCAGACACGATAGGTGATCTGCGATTGCATTCTCAACACCCTTCTTATCCTTGATTTTAAGGTTGAGCTCTTATAGTAGTAGTACCCACCTAATTAGCCTTAGTTTTGCATCTTTCTTTGTAAACAAGTATCTCAAAGCAACATGATCAGTAAAAAGAATTACTTTAGAACCTAAAAAGTAGGCTCTAAATTTTTCACATGTAAATACTACTGCTAAGAGTTCTTTTTCTGTTGTGGTGTAATTCAACTGAGGCCCGGTTAAGGTTCTGCTAGCATAATAGATAGCATGCAATTTCTTATCTTTTCTCTACCCTAACACACATCCAAGAGTAAAATCACTAGCATCATACATAATCTCAAAAGGCAACGACCAATCTGGGGAAGTTAAAACTGAAGCTGAGGTCAATGCACTTTTCAAGGTGTTAAAAGCATTTAAACATTCCTTATTAAAATCAAACACCACATCTTTAGCTAACAAGTTTGTCAAGGGTCTAGCAATGACAGAGAAATTCTTAATGAAGCGATGGTAAGACCCAGTATGTCCAAGGAATCCTCAAATTCCTTTCACATTCTTTGATGGTGGTAGATTGGATATTACCTTAATTTTAGCTCTTTCCACCTCAATTCCTTCCTTGGAGATCTTGTGTCCTATCACAATTCCTTCATCTACCATGAAATGGTATTTCTCCCAATTTAACACCAAGTTAGTCTCCATACATCACTTTAAGACTCGCTCTAAGTTCTGCAAATATGACTCAAAAGAGTCTCCAAACACTGAAAAGTCATCCATGAAAATTTCCATGAATTCCTCAATCATATTAGCAAATATTGCAATCACACATCTTTAAAAAGTGGCAAGTACATTACATAAACCAAAAGGCATACGCCTATAATCAAATGGACCATATGGACATGTGAAGGTGGTTTTCTTTTGGTCTTGTAGGAAAATGAAGATTTGGTTGTAGCCTAAATAGCTATCTAGAAAACAATAAAAAGAATGACCGACTATTTTTTCTATCATTTGATCAACAAAGGGTAAAGGGAACTGGTCTTTCCTAGTGGCAGTGTTTAGCTTCCTATAATCAATGCAGACTCTCCAGCCCGTCACTGTCCTAGTCAACAATAATTCCTTCCTCTCATTCTCTATCACAGTCATACCTCCCTTCTTTGGCATACATTAGACAGGACTCACCCACTCACTATTGGAAATAGAGTAGATAATACATGCATCCAGCAGCTTAATTACCTTCTTTTTCATAACTTCTTGCATGTTGGGGTTAAGTCTCTTTTGCCTCTCATGAACAGGCTTGTTTCCTTCTTCCAAGTGTATTCTAAGCATGACCATATCAGGGCTAATTCCCTTGATGTTTGATAGCTGCCATCCTATGGCTTGGATATGCTTCTGCACCATTTTGAGTAGCCTATCCTCCTGCATTGAAGTTACCTTGTCAGATATTATGATTGGTAACATTTCATTCTTACCTAAAAAAGCATACCTTAAATGTTTAGGCAGACTTTTCATTTCCAACATTGGTGGCTTTTCAATCGATAAAGGGGTAGGGTTAGAATTTCTTACTAATAACTCTGTCTTAAGTGGTTCACCACTTTTCTCATTGATTACCTCTGCTTCCTCCCTTATTTCAACAGCTTTTGATTCTTTGTCTAGCATCGTAGACACACATTCGTCAATTACGTCCAGTTTCATACATGATTCACCTTCCATAGGCTTTTTCATTGCTTTCCTCATGCAAAACTCTATTTTTCTTCTCTAATTCTCAAGATTAGCTTGCTTTCATGGACATCGACCAATGGTCTCCCTGTATTTAGGAAAGATCTCCTTAAAATCAAGGGGTAATTTACATCTTCATTGTAGTCTAGCACTACAAAGTCTACCAGAATAATGAACTTGTCCACTTTGACTAACACATCTTCAATGATACCAAATGGTTTCTTTACCAATTGATCCACGAGTTGAATTACCATTGAAGTGCCTTTGATTTCTTTCAAACCTAGTTTCTAAAAAATGGCATATGGCATCAAGTTGATACTTGCCCCCAAATCATACAAACATTTGTTAAAAACCAAATTTCCCACTTTGCATGGTATAGTAAAGCTTCCTGGATCTTGTAGTGTTGATGGTATCTTACTTGAAACAATAGAACTGTAATTTCCAATTAATGAAACAGGTTGTGTCATCAATTGTGCATTTATGTGCTAGGATTTCCTTTAAAAATTTAGCGTATTTAGGTACATCCTGGGTCATCTTAGTAAAAGTCACATTGATACTTAGTTTTTTTAATTTTTCCACAAAAGTGATAAATTTCTCATTTTCTTTCTATCGTACTAGCCTTTACGGAAATGGAATGGGAGGCATGTACTTACCTGGCTGGCTGATCTCCCTTCGTCTTCTGCTTGGATTCAACTCCACGGTTGTGGAGTTCATTGCCACGATCGTGGCAGTGACTTTCTTGTCCCTCATTTTACAAAGATCTAACTTCACTAGTGTTCTGTCTCCTCTCTTCATTCTTGCCCTCATCATAAACATTAGCAGGCTCTTTACCTTTATTGACAAGCTCCTTACCACTCCTTAGCTGAATTGCATTCACTTGCTCCTTGGGGTTTGGCTCGGTATTGCTTGGAAGTCCTCCAACGTTTCTTTGTGCAATTATTGTAGCCAGCTTCCCCACTTGTACTTCTAAGTTATGGATGGAGGAGGAATGATTCTTTATGATTTGATCAAACTTGGCTTCCATTCTCTTCTATGTTTCATCCTGACTTGTCAATTTAGTTCCTAACATCTCCATGAATTTCTCCATTTTTCATTCAAAATTATTCTGTGGAGGAAGTGTTGGTTGTTGTGGCTTTTGCACATTTCCTGCATTATTACTCCATGAAAAATTTGGATTGTTTCTCCATCTAGGGTTATATATATTGGAGTAAGGATTGTTACCTTGTCTTCCCATGGACTGTGGCATATTGCCTACAAAACTTACCTGTTCCATGGTCTCACATGTGTTGCATTCATTCACAGCGTGTCTTGCTTGTCCACACAGCTCATATGAACTAGACACCTTTTATAAGTTGCTGATTTACTTAGTTAAATTTACAACTTTAACCTGCAAAGCACTAACAACATCAAGTGATAAAACACCTTTATATTCCTTAATTACCATCTTTGACCTGTTTGATGCCCAAAGTGCATTTGTAGCTGCCATTTCTTCTAGCAGTTCATATGCTGCTTCTATGGTCTTCTTCATCAGGGATCCTCCAACTGCTGCATCAATGGTTCCTCTAGTGGTCGTATTTACTCCATTGTAAAATGTTTGAAGCAACAACTTTCTTGGAAAATTGTGGTGGGGACATTTTCTTTGTAGCTCCTTGAATCTTTCCCATGTCTCATACAAAGACTAAACATCCATCTGCTAAAAGTTAGTAATCTCCTAGATGATCTTTGCAGTCTTTGCCAAGGGAAAGTATTTGGCCAGAAATGCTTGCACGAGTTGGTCTCAAGTTGTAATTGACCTTAAAGTCAATGAGTTCAGCCAAATCTTTACCTTGTCCCTTAATGTAAATGGAAATAGCCTCAATCTTACAACATCCTCTGTAACTCCATTATACCTAAAAGTGTCACAAATTTCCAGAAAATTCAATATATGAGCATTAGGATCCTCATTCTGTAAATCAAAAAACTATACAAAAGACTGCAACATTTGCAGTAGAACTGGCTTGATTTCAAAATTATTAGCTGCAACCGCTGGCCTCATGATGCTTTATTGGTTAGCATAGAAACTAGGCCTGACTACATCCATCAATGTTCTTTGTTCTTTTGTCATCTCTACTGGATTTTCCTGCATAACTCTTCCTTGACCAATTATTTGATTTTCTCTTTCAAGCCTTGTTGGATCTTCACAAGCTTCTAACAATATTGATTGAGAGTTACTGGTTCTTCTGCTCATACACCTACGTAACCTCAAATCAACCAAAAGTTATAAATACAAAAATGCTTAAATCAAACTTTACTCTCTTGTAGTGATGTTAAACACATAAATCCTCGGTAATGGTGCCAAAAACTTGATCGTCCCTAAAATGACAGTAATTTTATTCACTACTTCAATGCAAGTATATAGATTATTATAGTAAGATATTGATCCCACGAGGATTTAATGATTTATCCACCACTACTTGGATTTCTGATTTGTTTAAGCTAAGAAAGATAGTTTGGTATTTGGAAATATCAACTGTCAGGATGTAAGAAGTATTGCTGAAGTAAAAACACTATATAATGATGAATGTATAAGGAATGAAGTTCTTATCACCAAGTTAATTGATAACTGTGTGCTTATTGCTACCTAAGATATCCAATGGCATCGACTACCCTCTCTCGAGGTAAAATCAACTAAATTTTCATCTAACCTCATATCCACTTAGTCACTCTTATGGCCCTCTGATTAGGGGAAACTGTTCAGCTATCATACAAGAACTAGGAGTATGTAGATCTCTCATACATACCTACCTACCCAAAATGAATAAGCATTCCATAATTCAACTCTCATTGTAACTACAAAGCATAAGGAATCATTTAGGAACTAATCTTTAGAATTGAAGAGCTCTCACTAGTCAAGTGAAGCAGTGATTTAAGGGGTTATGATAAAAATACAAATGCTTATAGAATTAAATCCCTTAGTCTCTATGGACTTAGTATAGAGTGAGAAGGGTATCGAACTCGGGGAGCTAGGTATTATTCTAATCTCCAATTATAAAGTTCATTGATTCCTAGTATCTTTATGTCACGAATTGAATAGGTAAGAATTATGATGATAAAAGTAAATATTGATCCTTAAAGATGCAATCAGTCAAATCAAATATGAATAATGTTAAAACAAACT